>CALNHX010003872.1:0-139737 GCA_940337035.1 Agriotes lineatus | reverse complement strand
TTATTAAAACATGTGTTTTGGTCCACAAGGTGTTAGCTTTTGATAATGTTTTGAATAAAAAAACGAAACGTCAGGCGTAACATACAAGTGGTTTTAATTCAATCTAACCATTAAAGCTTGGTACCTGTGCGTAGCACTGAGATTGGAGTTTTTCCAAACCCTATCCCAGTCAAGAAATAACATTGTACTGTGTATGTAACCACACAAGCTGTGAGAGGGACTATCTTTATATATATATATATATATATATATATATATATATATATATATATATATATATATATATATATATATATCACAGCACTGCAGGCCTAGAGGCCTATGGCTTTGATTGTGTTTTGCCACAATTTTCTATTTTCTGAAGTCACTTTCCAGTTTGTTAGAACATATTTTTGTAAGTCTTCCTGCACATCATCTCACCATGTTTTCTTTGGTCTGCCTTTTCAGTTTCTTCCTTCTGCTTCTGTATCTAGCATTCTTCTTAGCGGTTCTTCTGCATTCATTCTTCTTATATGCCCCAGCCATCTCAATCTGTTTTGTCTGACTACCGTTGCGAGTGATGGTTTTTAGTTTTAGTTCCTGATTTGTTCTTCTTCGCCATATCCCATTCTCTTTTATACCTCCTGTTATTTAGGTAACTTTAATAAATTCAACTGTTAACATCGTGGAATTCCACCAATAATAACATAGTTATAACAAATATTGATGATGACGCATTTACCAAAATCCAGATCAAACTAATAAAAAAAAATTTGGGATTGAAGACCTATTCTGGGTTTAATTTTGCCTAATTTTGTATGTTTTAAGAATAAATTTTATAGACATTTTCTTTATTTATATGGATGATATGCGGATATCACAAAAGCCTGCACGCTAATGTCCTAATGTTACCTGCCTAATTACCTATCATTAAGATAATTAACCGCTGCATGCTAGTGTCCTGTACCCAAATAGATCACCACGCGCAACTGACCTTGAAACAATAAAGAAGCCAACCTGCGATCGATTACTAATAATAATCAATGGTAGTATAATCGCAGATCAACCCCCTTATCATTTATACACCACGGTAGCTCTGAAATGTCCTTACTCACCGCAATGACCTAGCCAGCTTCAAATTCGGTGGCCTTGGGTCGCAGATTTTTATCATCAGCTGAACTGCTGCAAGCTCTTTTAATAATAGTAAAAAAAAACACAGGGCGCCAGAAATCACAGATTTCGAGAAATAAATAAAATTACAGCAACAATTAGGTTTATTTGGTTAATAAATAATAGTTGCTTGCAACATCGTAATTAAGTCTGTAAATTGTTTATCACAAAGTTTAAATACAATATATAACTAATGCTGAAAATACAGCACGCACAAAAAATATGTGAACCTCTTTTGGGCTCTTGGATTGAATATGATTGCAATTCAATGAAGGAGTAAGCTTACCACTGTCATATGTTTTAACCGTTATCTCGGTAATGATAGTAAAATGGCGTGAGGGCACTTCTTACAAAATTCTTAATACGTATTCATTTAGCAAAACTTTAAACTTGTGAATTGTAAATTTGGGAACAATTAATACATTATGTTTTAAATTTCTAACGCATAGATTTATGAATAATTAATACATTACGTTTTAAATTTGTAAAGCGTAGTTTTAAATTTGTAAATTGTAAATCGGAAGCGTTGTTACAATCGATTCAGCCAACAATTCATAGGCGGACGTGGTTTTCAACAAAAGTTGAAACAAGACTAACCTGGGTGGTGATAAAAACCGTTGCCGGCAGGCACTGAATTGGTCCAGGATTAGCTTAGTGTAAGCCGACAGCAATCTCGAACTCGTGGCCGAATTTGATAATGGAATAGACGCTCCTTGTACCACTTGGCAAGCTCAAGGTGACATCCCAGAAAGGAGTTGCGGGTCCAAGTTATTGATTAGGGTGTTAATTAGGAAACCCAAATAAGGAGTCGTCTAAAAACGGCATTAAGGAATGGCGTTTAAAAGTGACGTTAAAAAATGACGTCAAAGAGCTAATAAAAAAACGGAAAATTACTAAAATGAATATCAACAAGTAGCGTAGACATACCTGATTTTAGTCATCAGCTCAGAAACGAAGTTAATTAATAATTGGTGCAGTAGCACGCGGGAATGCCTTCGTAGAAGCAAGTTACTTCAACCGAATGCAGAAATAGAATGCCCGCTAAACGACGGAATAGCTGCTCGCTGGCGCGGAGAGATAACAAATGAATTTCGGAAAAACCAAAACCAGCACTTTTGCGCGAACAAGATTTGATATCGTTTGAAATACAGCGAATTATAACTCAAGTGAAAATATACAGGCTGGCCCGGAAGTGACTAATGGCGAAACAAATATCCGGAGCTAAAGATTTGTTTCAACCTGTAGGATTACATATAAAACTGACAGCGCCACGCAAGTGTCCTACAGCCATTATTTCTATGCCTTAATGACTTTGTGTTGTTTTATTGTTACTTATTTATGGGATTGTGTAGTTTATTTATCCGGGGTTTGCCTTTAGACAATTGTCTACAATAATTACAACAACTTTTATTTATTATCAGTATTAATATAACAAGTGCTATGATTCTTATCGATGATATCTATAAGTGAAACCGAGCTGCAGATTTAACGAATCCGAAGGAAGAGTTGAATGTGCCGCTACGGTTTCACAAATGATATCCTCGTTTATTAATCAAACACGTGTTATATTTCCAAGATAATATAATGAAGTATAAACAATACGTGCCGCAGGCCAAAATAAAATTATTATCACTGTGACAGCTTCGTAACCAAGTGAACTTTCAATTTCAATTGGAGCAAAAGGCGTCACGTGACGTATGAATTATATTATCAGTTGTAATATAACAAGTGGAATTATTATTATCGATGATTTTTTTCTGAGTTAAAACCGGAACCTAAATTTAACGAGTGCGTAGCACGAGTTAAATTTGCCGTTTCAGTTTTAACGAGTAAAAAATTATCGATCATTAATCATTACACGAATTATATTTGGAAAGAGAATATATTGAATGAAATGCAAAATATCAAATATTTACTTTTTGTTCTTAGGTTGGCACAGTTAATGTTGGTTACCCTGCTGTCAATTTTAAGTCTATGTCAAATTCGAGGTTAGCAGGTTAGATTTTCCGTCAGTTTTGACACAAACTGACACAAAACCTAACCTGCTAACGTCGAATTTGACAGGGACTTAAAATTGACAGCAGGGTAACCAACATTAGCAGTGCCAACCTAAGAAAAAAATCCCAACCATTTATGATCACTCGTAAAAACAATTACGAAAATAAATTACTACCGCTGTGATAATGTGTAACTAGGCATTTGCATGCCCCTTATTGATTGAAATTGCGTCAAGTGATACATGAATTATATTCTCAGTAATAATAGGACGAGAGGTCAAAATATTGCCGATTAATTTTTGCAATTCAGATACGAGTTTCTGCGGCGACGAAAATAACGACGAGTGCTTGCACGAGTCGTTATTTTCTAAAGCAACAGAAACGAGACAAGCTGAAGAGCAAAAATTGTCTGCAATATTTCGACCTAGAGTCCTATTCGTCTTGACAATTTAACTTTTCATTAAAAAATAGTTACAGAAACAATTGTCGCTGAAATAAAGCTCCTCGAAATATTGTCACTACAATAATGGTTACAGAAAAAATTTGTCGCTGAAATAAAGCTCCTCGAATTATTGTCGCTGAAATAAAGCTCCTCGAATTATTGTCACTAAAATAATCGTTCGATTAGTAGTTTATTTTTAAATTGCAGATTGCCATTGGTTGACAATGACATCAGTTAAATTGTCATAATAATAACACACAGGTATACAGCCTTACTTAAAAGCCACTAGTCACCTCAATTGAACAACTAACACTGCAAATATGTTTTCTAGTATTTTCATTGCAACAACCAAAGAAACAAGAACAAGTTTAATAATTTCTTTATTATTCACATTTCAACTAAAGGGTACAATAGTTAATAGGTACTTAATATCTTCTTGCCATAGTGTTTATGATTAGTTCTTACAATATGCAGTAAATACTTATATTGACCATACTTTGTACTTATCAACATCTCACAACTTTGCTTGGTTAAAAACTACAAAAAAATATGTATTAATTTGCGTTCTAACTAATCACATCAGGCAAGTCTAAAAAATTACACCTTATTAAATATTATATACCATATACCACTACTAGTTCTGCAATATTAAACTTCAACTGCTACTTTATACTTTGTATTTTATTTTTACATAAAAAATGCAACAATTTATAGTAACCTAGTTCTAAAATAAAAAATATGCTAAAACTACAAAATTTAAATTGCCACTACTAGTAGCGTATAAATCATGGTTACTGCCCGAAGCCCCTTAAAATTTTACTCTCATATTTTCGTTCGCATTAGGAAAATTCAGAAATTATTTGCTATGATAATTTTAGGTTCCAATTTCTGTAGGTACTATTGTTACCAAAAAAAAAACTAGGACAAGGTTTTTTTTAGTTGTGTAAATTTGAACTGTTAACTGGCAACTGCCATATGAATAAATATGAAATTATTTCAAAACGTCACTGTCAATAATACCTAGAATGAGTTTAGCTTAAAAAGCTAGGATTGTTTCTTACTAAGAAAATGATATAACTATTCGGGAAATTGCACGTTTACCAATTTTATAATTGTTTTATATTGTAGTATTTGATATTAAAATTTGATATGAGATATGACAGGTTTGGGTTATTCACATGACAGTTAAAATCACTTCTTCAACTAAAATAGTAAAAATTTTCCTAGTTTTTTTTTTTTTTGGTAGCAACAGTACAAGCCTGGGAATTAATATTTTATGACGAAGATGAACCAATTTTTTGTGGATGATTCCAATTTGTCTCCCCTGAAATTTTGTACAAGCCCAGGCTTCTCAGGCTTCTGCCATAATATGCCACTGGCCATTACTGACCCAAAATCAAAACGTATTTATATTCAAACAACATTATAACTAAGGTAACTTACAAAACCTGTATAATCTACAGCTATTCTTTTAATTACAGGCACATTATTGCAGCTTAAATGATCTTATAAAATGATCAAGTCACACAATATATGTAGAATTTAATACATTTTCAAAGAATGATTGTGATAGGGCTGGGCTAATGTTTTAAGTAACTTTTAATTGTATGTAGTAGGGATGTTCCGAATACTCATATTCGTATTCGCTATATTTTCAATATTTGTATTCGTAATCGTATTCGCCAAAATTAACACGAATATTATACGAGTATTTGACATTAAAATTATAGAAATATAGATAAGAATTTTAATAAAAATATAAAACAGGTATTAATACATTAAATAAAACATGTTTTTAAATATTAACCATTCTATAACATTAGATAAAAAACAAAACTATTTTCCATAGTATCTCTAAAATTTGCAGCGCGTACAAAAACGATGTTGATGTTGATATTATTCACTCAAGGTCATGTATTCCTATTCGTATTTGCAAATATTCATAAGAGTATTTGTATTCGGTATTCGTATTCGTGAATACGAATTTTTGTATATTCGGAACATCCCTAGTATGTAGCATACAGATTGCGGCAGCCAACTAGGACCATTGCAACAGCAAGGAAAATATGCATGTGGCCGCCGTTGTGTTTAATAAACGAACATCAATGTGCAATAGCGGTATGTCGTTAGGATCATTATAAGTATATAGTTTGACCATTCAAATTTGGTTTTTTATTTTTAAGGTTATAATGTAAAATTTGTTTATTTCTATGCACTCTTCGTGGAAATATATATAAAGCATCACACAACACTACGTTAATTATCAGGTACGTATTGGTTAAAAAATGCAAAAGTTACATCTTAACCACATTTTCAAATTAAACACCAAAATATTCAGTTCTCAATTAAATTGAAAACGGAAAACATAAACGGGAAACACAAACAGGAAACAGAAATACACACATTACAAGAATACTTTAGCAGAAGGGTATTGCAGTGGTTAATAATGTCGATGTTCTTTCAACGTCACTTATTGCCATTTATTAACCAGTACGTAGGGTTGTGCGATGCTTTATATACATTTCCACGAAGAGTGCGTAGAAATAAACAAATTTGATATAACCTTAAAAATAAAAAACGAGATCTGGATGGTCAATCTATACAAGGTATATATTCCATTTTTTAATTTTTTAAATACAATTACGGCCACACGTAAAGTCCCTTTGCTGTTGCTATACCTAGTCCTAGTTGCCTGCCGCAATCTATATAGAAATTATCAAAACTATGGTCATCAAACTGTGCAAATTTTGAAAAATAAGTGTAACTCTTCATTTATTACGCTTTATGTCAGAATGCAAATCGAATAACGCTAGTTGCACTATTTGAGATTAATATGCACCAATTACAAATGTGGCTCTTATCAAACAACGTTGAAAAAATTATAATTTAGATTACACACTTTTTTCTTCAGAAAATTGAATAGCATATCAGATAAGGCAAAACAGTTGGATAAAAACTTAGGCACTCTGCTTTCAGTTACAACAATTTTCTAATCAATCTTATGTTACTTTTGACATATGTAAACTGCAACTCCACACACTAAAGTACCAGCTGACTATAAATGATTGTGATTTTTTTTCTTAGGTTGGCACTGTTTATGTTGGTGGCACTGTAAGTCTATGTCAAATTCAATGTTCACAGGTTAGGTTATGAGTCATTCTGTGTCAAAACTGATGCAAAACCTAACCTGCTAACCTCATCGACATATAGAAATGGACCGCTAATGGACGAATGCGCAACTTTTTGCGTTAGAAAGAGAAAGAGAACACTTTTAGAACTATCTTTTCTTTTCCTGCCGGCCTCCTATTGGCCGACAGAAAATGTTCCTTTTCCTGCCGGCCTTCTATTGGCAGACAGAAAATGACGTCACAGCGACAGGGCGGTCGCGCCGTACGCTACTGAGCGCCAACACGGACAGAGCGTTCTCAAGTCATATGCGTTCTCTTTCTATCCCGTTTGGCTCGCGCAGCTCTGACTAGCGGTCCATTTCTATACGTCGATGGCTAACCTTGAGTTTGACATAGACTTACAGTGCCACCAACATAAACAGTGCCAACCTAAGGAAAAAAATCACAATCATTTATAGTCACCCGGCAGAACTGAAATGAATATTTTTTTTCAGTTTTATTATGTTCAAATGAAAAAATTACTTGAACTTTCTCATATTGTTATGACAAATTAGAAGTCGACGTTAATGTAAATACATATAAAATTAGCCAAGTTTGCTGTAGTTACACTTCCATTTCCTAATAGGGTAAAAAATAAATTCAAAATCAAAAACATATACATCCATTGGTTGGCAAAAATCTTCAAAAACCTTTTTTTAAAACCAGAATTTTTGAAAAAACTGATGAATAGCTGCTACACTTTACTTTAGTATGGTGGAATTATAATATGATTTTTTTATAGGAAAAACCAGACTGGAAACACTTTCTTTACCAAAGCTGGTTAAAACCTTATTTACCAATGATGTAATAACTAGGGTCCGGACAGAATTAATGATAACACAATAAATTCACAAAACTGCAATGGTTGTCCAAACCAAACTCTGAATTAAAACGTATAAAACATATGTAAACTTACAACAGTTTTATAAAATTTGAATATTCCTAGAGATAACTGAAGAATTTGCGAAAACATTTAATCTGTGCAGTTGACCAGGTGATGCGTGAGTATCACTGTATATTATTAGAGCAACCGTGCCACACTTGATGCGCTACACCACATGTAATTATGCCGACTTTTTAAACTAAGATAATAATTACGGGGCGTGGCAGTGGGGTTTTGTTGCTCGTAAGGGTCTCACAGAAATAAACAGAAATTACAGTACAGTGAGAGCAGAATTATGCACTATTAACTACTACACACGAGCAACTTGGAGTTATTTTAATATTTATTTTGACAAAATCCCTGCAAACATTTTTGATATAAAGCAATAAGGCGCACGTTAGAGATGTCGTACCTGGTCTAAAATCAAACCCGGGTACCCGAAAAAGTACCCGAGTATTCTCGAGTAACCAAAATATATATAAAAAAATGTTAGCTTACATTGGAACATCTCAGGTAGCTATAATTTCTTTCTTTACTCTGCGGGTTTTAAACTGAACTAAATTGAAAAAAGTGGACGTGACTACCTCCCTGGACTTTCCCATACTGGAAACTGTTCATATCGTCTTTATTCAACAGTCTTTACAACATATCAAAATTTCAACTCGATGACTCACGTCTTCACCGTGATAAGCGTTTACACTTTCACGTAAATTGCGGGTAAATATAAAAGAACTAGTGAGTCACCCGAACTACGTTTCGGTTCGCAAAATTAAGAGAGATTCATTAATATAAATTTAAAAAAAAGATGCATCGACGGGATCGAACCCGGGGCTCCCGCGTGATAGGCCAGCACGCTTACCGCAGAACCACACTCTCCTGTTTGAATAATGCGCGCACCCGAACTAATAGTAGACAGCGATAGGCGCTCCGCTCTGCTGCCTAGAGAAGTTAATTAAATTATACTGCTGCCTAGAGAAGTTAATTAAATAAGTCTGAAAATTAGCAAACTTTTAAGCCATCGTACAACTTAATCGGTCCAGTATCTTCGGAGGAGATAGCAAACAAACATAGTTACACGCAAACAAAGAGAGCTACGATTTTATGTTATAAGATGTGTAGTTCAAAACGTGACCACCGAGCTTCTGTAGATGGCGCCAAGTGGACAAGCCGCCACTGTGCTATTATGTATTATTTTCCTCAAAACGGCTGTAGCACCGAGGTGAAATTTTCTAAGTACCTGGAAATTATATTTTCTAGGGCATACAAAATCGATTTTTTTATTTTCGCGGAAAAAAATTCTTTGACGCAAAAATATAACAACCGTTAGAATAAAAAAATTATTTTTCAAAAATAGAGGGGGGAGGGGGCCGGTGCGCTTACATATATCCACGAGTGTAATATTTTTTTGCATATTCATATGCTCCATTATGCACTGAGCAATTCAGTGAAAACCCCAGCTACCTATCTTCTTTTGTTTATTAATTAAAGGGGTTTAAATTTTCAAACTTCAAAGCTTCGTAGAGGGCGCCACAGATAATTCATGAGATACTTTAAAAGACAGATCGATAGCCCTTTTCGGGGTCTATCAGTGTATGAAGTTTAAACAAATTCCTGTGGGCAGTTTTTGAGAAATGATTTTTAGAAAATTTCCAAAATTTTGAAAATTTGTAATTTAGGCCCCTTAATATTTTTCAAAACACTTTTTATATCACCTCATGTTAGCCTTCATATACTATTCAGAAAACAAAAATCAATTGAATCGATTTATCCGTTTTTGAGTAAATAGGGCGTTAAACTCAAAATTTTCAAAAAATCATAGCGCCCTTCATTTTAAACCTAGCGAGTTCGGCAAAAAACTAACAGATTTGTCTTACGACCCTCTATCGTTATCCGCGATAAAATTTTCAAAATTTTAATCACGAAAACAGTCGTACCAAAAAAACATGCGTAACTTCCGCTTCCGGTTTCGGATTTTTTTGAAAAGCTTATTTTGTCGATGAATTTTCGATACACCCCCGCATTCCAAAGCGCATCAAAATCGGAGCAATACTTTCGGCTGTAGGAGCGTCACCCACCCACACACCCACACACACACCCACACACACACCCACACACAGACAGACATTTTTTAAAAACCACTTTTTTGGGTTCCTAGAGGCCCAAAACGGATATTTCTGTGAAAATCTCGATTTCCAAAATTTTCATGATTCCAAGACTTCCCTATACCTATGGGTATGGGAAAGTAATAGTACCTACTCACCAATTCAAAGTGCAAGTTGTCTGTTATTTGTAAATATTTTCACACTTCCAAGTGCTATCAAATCCAAGTACGTGACTTTTTATCCAAAATTCGTAGCAGAATCAACATCACCCAGAGGAGGTTTATGTTACTTCATCCCATACTGATGCAATTTAATGGTAGTATTGACAGGTTGAATATTTTCGTGAAGCAGATTTATTATATGAACAAACATTGTGGCATGGGATGGGGTGACTCTTGTTATTACTGCATGTTTTTCTGGAGCTTATTCCTATTGTTCCTAAGTTTTTATCATCTCCGAAAAGGCTGACTTTCTGGAAATTACATAATTTACCAGACTATTACCCGGGTCGGCCCGGGTACCCGCCGACATCCTTACCACACGTATTTATAACCATCGCTCTAGAAATTGAAAAGTCAAAAGACAGTTGATGTAAATGACGACAATCTTTACTAAATTTTGATGTTTTCCAAAATATCCACCATATGCCACTAAGTATTTGCTTGAAAATGCTTATCATTAAATCTGCCCGGACCTTAGTAATAATTGTTAAACCACTACATATAAAATTTGAGCAAAAGTGAACAAGCCCTTTAGATGCCAGCTTATGCACATACAAATTGTCCGAAATCCGTTTGGAACATAGAAAATTAATGAGTGCGACCAGGACGATATAAACACAATGAGTAGCAGGACAAAGATAGAATGTAATCATG
Organism: Agriotes lineatus; assembly: GCA_940337035.1. Classification (NCBI taxonomy): domain Eukaryota; kingdom Metazoa; phylum Arthropoda; class Insecta; order Coleoptera; family Elateridae; genus Agriotes; species Agriotes lineatus. The sequence goes on along the minus strand of CALNHX010003872.1, from coordinate 129,122 downwards.
GTTAGGTAAATTTTTAAACTAAAATTAAGTCAATGAAACAAACAAACGCTTCTGTCAAATATTTTATCTGTCATTAAGAGTATTATCCATTCACAAAACTCATGAACTGTCAATGTCAAATTTTTTAAATATTTGTTGAGTGTACCTGGAAATTACAGTTTTTTTGGGAATGTACTTTGGATCTAGTGATTTCTAGTAATATTTAAACTTAAGGTTATGTTACATGTGTCAAAAGTCAAAACTAATTTCTTTTAGTTTTTCCTTGTAATAATCAACTATAGCAGTTTTTCCCTTTCCAATAATAAAACCCGCTATTGTTTCTGTTCATTTCAATTGAAGTATATGCACAAAAATAAAGGAATTTGGGAGATTATTATCTTACAAGAAAGTGTGACATAAGTCACGGTTTTAAATTTCAAACATTTCAGTGCTGCCAATAAGCAAGCAGAATTTCCATAACAGAATTTAAACAAGATACCAACTTAACAGCGTTTTGACAGTTCACGAGTTTTTGAATGGATAGTATAAAGTGAGGTTTAAATATACTATTGTTTACTTATTCACATAAAGTACATTTTTTTTCTATAATTTTCAAATTCAACTTTCTAGGGATAAGTTGCATTCCTGCAGGGTCCCTAGTTTTAATAATGTTGGTACATATAGTCTGTTCACTAAACATAAAAACACAAAGTGGCCTTTGATTTCTAAAATTTCATGAGTGTACTTCCAAAATGCATTTTTTGTCTAGGAATGTACTTACAAAAAGTTACTAAAACAAATAGGTTAAGAGTGTGACATTTAATTAGCATCTGTCATAACTACTTTAAAGGATGTTAAACAAATACTGTGTTGGATACTATTGATGTAGCATTTATTAATAAGTATTTTTATTACATTTTATAAAAGTTCAGACAAGAATTTTCAGAAGAGTATGTACTTTGACACTGAATTGATGATATTTATTAATTGTCATTCTTAAATTCAAAGTCACCTTTATGCAGGTATGGAAACCTTTGCAAAACAAAATACAGAATCCCTAGCAGACAAATTTTACGTATATGCCAACTTCAGAAAAATTTATATGTTTTTGTGTTTACTGAATACCCTTATATACTCCATTTACTTGACATCTGCACTGTCAAACTGACAGAATGTTGGCACCACTGCTATTTTTCACATTTTAACAATTAAATTACTGTACAGTCTAATAAAAAACACATTATTTTGGAGGTACAGTCAAGACATTTTTTTAAAATTTGACACTGACAGTGCAGATGTCAAGTAAATGGAGTATATATTTTTAGTTCTTTTTTCCACTAAAAAAATGATTGTAATTTTGACAGATATGTCATAATAGTGGGTAAAACGAACAGCATAGTAAAATATTGCAATTTTATTAATTAATAAACTTACAATATTTGAAAATAAACATAATGAACGTTTGCAAAATTAAAGGTATTTGTCAAGAGTTCAAATTAAGAAACTTTGACATTCAAAATTGACACATACAAACAATTTTGAAAAAGTTCTACCAACACGAGGTATAAAAAGTTCCTAGCATTTTAATCACATATCTACCAACATTGTAACACTTTTGACAGTTATTATAGAAAAAAATTTACTTTAATTATTTTAATTATTTAAAGCTCACTTTATACTCTTAATGACAGATAAAATATTTGACAGAAGTGTTTGTTTGTTTCATTGACTTAATTTTAGTTTAAAAATTTACATAGCCATAATTATTTATTTATTTATTTATTATAATTGATACATGACAAAGTTGTCATATGCAATGGCTGGCATGCAGAACATTGTGAGGAAACAGGAAAATATAATATAACATAGTAAAATGTGGTGACTATACAACCAGATAAATAATTTCACCTGTAGTAATCTCTAAGGATGCTACCTACTTGCACAGTGTGGTACTAAATTATACATATATAATAAACTACTCGTACAAACATACTGCTTATGCACATCACAGAAGTAAATAGTGTAATACATTTAGTGATGGGCATAACCGGACAATTTTCATAACCGAATTATTTGCATTCGAATAATATTAATAACCGAATGATTATTTGAATAATCATTCGAATAAATTTTGGCTCTCGATTCGTTTCGATTAAGTCAGCCGGTTTGCCGGTTGGCGGTTCACCGTCATCTTTATCGACATCGGTTCACCGTCATCTGCATCGGCATCGGTTCACCGTCATCTGCATCGACATCGTAACTTGCAGATAGCAGAGGAACCAAAACATAATATGTACGGTCGGCGCCTTAGAAATCGGGACACGTAATATGTTCTTCTAGTTTTTGGAGTATTCTTGCTCCGGTTACTTCATTAATGTAAAATAAAAACAGTTGTAAAACGTTTATCTTTATCGATCGGGCGGGTTAAAGGCCTTTGGAGATGTAAGCAAATAAAAAATTGTTTTATAGCTTGATGCGTTTGCAGTTTTTAGGCGTTCAGTTTTCAGGTCTCCAGCGATAACCAAATGGTGTTTTCATTACAACCTGATTTGTTTATGAGTTATGACGTATTTATATTTACAGAATTTTGAGCACTGCGTAGGTCGCTGAGATATGGCACGTAGTACCTTTGAATAGAGGTTTTATATTCAAAGCGTAGTACGTATCAGCATAAGATTATTTTTCATTTGAATACTTGGAACGAAAACCGAGTTACATAGATTATTTCAATAACCGCATAACCGGTTATTTTTCATTCGAATAAGCCCATCACTAAAAATACAATAGCAATAAATGTAACACATATCACATATAACAGACAATCAGACCTCAACCTATTCATTTAAGTAAAAGCTTCGCAACTTTAAACCTGCTACTACATAGTTGGAAATATTATTTATATCTGCAAGAGACATATTCCTAAAAATAGAGTAAAAGTTATTTTCATTATTATTTAAATATTTTCTCATTTTGTTAGTCCTGAGGGGTTGATTAAGAGGACATTCAACGAAAAAATGAAAGAGAGATTCGAGTTTGTGGCGGTTACATAAGCTGCAGTCATTTTCTGCATTAAGCTGATACCTAACATTTTTATACGTTATTGATAGTATTCTTTTACTAAAGTACATTTTTTCTCTATAATAATTTTCAAGGTCAACTTTCTAGGGGATAAGTTGCATTCCTGCAGGGTCCCTAGTTGTAATAATGTTGATACATAGATTTTTAGTTCTTTTTTTCTACTAAAAAAATGATTTGTCATTTTGACAGATACCTATGTCATGTCATGTAATAGTGGGTAAAATGAACAGCATAGTAAAATATTTCAAATTTATTAATTATTAAACTTACAATATTTAGAAATAAACAGAACGTTTGATTCTATGAAAAAAAATGAAATTTGTCAAGAGTTCAAATTAAGTAACTTTGACATTTAAAATTGACACAACAATAATTTTGAAAAAGTTCTACCAACACCAGGTATAAAAATTTCCTAGCGTTGTACTTACATATCTACCAACATTGTAACACTTTGACAGTTATTATAGAAAAAAAACGTACTTTAGGTAGACGTAACTGGCTGATAATACAAATCTTATAAAACACAGTCTTTAAGCTTATATAACATTCGGTATTGAAGTCGCTTTTGATTGATTTATAGTGGATATTATATCGCATATCTTGAATGTACTTTAGGTCCTCTTGTTGCACGGTAGCTGTATACTTTACAATGACTTTCTTTATCAAGGCTTTACTAATTGGCCGTTATTGGCCACCTAGCCATAATTACATTCTATCTTTGTCTTGCTACTCATTTTGTTTATGCGTTCCTCGTCACACTCATTAATTTCCTATGTTCCAAACGGATTTCGCACAATCTGTATATAAACCTTTCACGTTGTTTTGGCATAATAGGAGGTCATGTTTTATATTTTTAATGTTGGACACACTGTTCTACGTGACACAATTTTGCGTCACTGAAGTGCCTGACATGCGAACATATTTACTGTGTTGCTAAATTGTCCGCGACCATACACGACTTTAAAACGAGATGGTATTGTTCGATCAAGTCTGCTAAAACGTTATTTGTCAGTAAATTACTGTCGAAATAATACTTGCTTCAAAATTCCAAGAATTATTAGCTGTATAGCTGTGAAATTAAAGTAGCAATAAAAAAGTGTTACATTAGATTAAAAATGTGTAAGGATTTTTCTATTGCAAACTAGTAAAACTGACAACAATGCACTAGACATTGATGTATAACCTCAAACTTAGAAAAACATAACCTAATTAAACAGACAACTTAAATGCCAAATTTCCATGGCCTCATATTATGCTAACACAACGTGAACGGTGTATATTTATCCAACACACAGAACCATTTCTATATACACTGTTTTTAAAAGTTTTAAACCTCAAAATGCTTATTTCCACAAAAACTCAAATTTTGGATTTTTGCATAATTTCAATACTTCGCCAAACTAGTATGAGAAGTAAGAAACTGGCATTAAAAAAAGACATGGCAACAGTGCAAGTTAATTGGCAGATATCTACCGAAGTGCTAGTATAGCAAATTTTAATTATTCAGAATTTTGTCTGGAGGATCTGGAATAATAAATTTCTACAGAAAGAGGATATATCTATACTAAGTTTAACGAATAGATTCAGTAGAGGCCCCTACAAATGAGTGCTAAATTTGAATAGAATGTTGCTATTGGTAAGCCGGTTGTACACAGCTCAATTTTATTTGAAATTAATCTTTTTTTTGAGTTTTTAATTTGCAAAATGTAAACTATTGTGCAATCAATGTCGTTCCAGTAATTTTATTTTTGAATCTGTTTGTTAAACGTAGTAGAGCATATTTTGTATATACCAGCCATGGCCAGCTCAGATGATCTTTGCATTACAATTCATCTGGTTGGCCCTTGGATAGGTTGATTGGTGGCCTATTAAAAACCAATATATTTGCCATAATGTAAGCACATCAATGATCACACTAATGACTTGGGCCCCCATCTACCTAACCACAACATGAGACTGGACTTCTAGAACACAAACCAGTTAAAGCCTATATAACACAAAGCAGAAAAAGATAAGCATGTGGAATACAATAATCGAAAATCTTTTGAAATAAAGTAATATCATTTCAAAAACAAAATAGCTTTTGCTTTATAACAAATTAAACAGTTAATATAAGTAGTTTATTTATTTCTACCATTAATTGAATATGTCATACTGGTTAGGATTAAATTTCTACCCAGTGAACACTTTCCATTGATAAAACTAATTAAATACTTATAGAAAATACTTATATTCAATTACAAAAGCAAGTTTCATTTAACACTAAGTACAAGACATCAAAAACTTTGTTCCATTTCATGTAGTACTACTTAAAAATGAATGAACGTTAATCGAGTTATCATAATGCAATTAGCATTCACATGTACACAATGAAATTGAAAATTGTATACATTAATTTTTTTTAAGATTAAACATACTATATTATTAGCTTATTCTACAGAGACATCGAAAAAGATTGAAGCCAACCGACCTCGTAATATAGGCAACGCACTTGGCATTGTTGGCTTAATAGAAAACTAAGTCTGACAGTAGCAGTAACATGCCAGATATTAAAACAATAACATATTATAACAAGCCTATTTTCATGGCAACACTTCAAAAGTGAGTAAGAAACATAGTGTAAAAGTTTAGAAAATTAACACAAAGCGAAGATTTAAAATCACACCACGAACATTTGATCACGAGGTCTATCATTTATGATGTCTCTGTAATTTCTCTTATTGTTTTTATCAACTACCTCAAAATTCAGAGAGAATACTTACAACTACAAATGTTTACCTAATATAAATTATTGTGTTACAAAATTATTACTTTAAAAAATTATTTAACACAAAATGTAGCGCAAAAATTCAATGCAATCAATGAAAATCAGCAGTACCGTAGTAATTACAATAATTACACAACTTTAGTTAATGCTGCTGACTCTGCATGTCTGAATCAAAATGTCATATTACTAACTACAAATTATACTACTTTTTACATCATACATTAAAGTCAAAGTTTGCATTTTTTACCTTTACGTGTTATATTAATATATGGTTGCACTAGGGGATACATTCCATGGCTGCTCTTAAACACTGTTATATCCTGAATTACAGCTCTCGAAATTTCTGACAACTTTTCTGTTTCCTTAACTATTGTTCCTGCTCCACCTTCTGCCATAGATAGTACATGAACGGAAATTTTACGTCGCTGCTCACTATCTTTTAGTAATAGTTCCTATTACAGAAATCAAAGTGTGTTATGCTACTCTACATTTATTTATTTTATTTATTTATTTATTTATACATTGGAGGCAGACAGCTATCAGCTGTTTATACCTCTGTATAAGAGTTTGGTTGTACATGTCTAAACTAAACGTAATAGATGTTTCTAATATCACTGCATAAAACAAAAAAAAACAAAACTTTCTCAATGAATCTTACCTGATAAAATTGTATAATATCATCTTTCGTTAGAGTTCTTAAAAATGCTACTTCAACCTCAGCTCTATCAAAATGATACTGTTGTGCAGTGATTTCTGCCCAGTATATATTTGACTGCGCTGTTAGCTGCTTGGGCTTTTCCAAACGATGAGCTGCTAATGCTTCCTTGTGTCTTTCAAACTCTTCGTTGCCAATATCTTTCAGATATGTCTGTAAAACAAGTCGTAACAATTTTCGCATAATAAAACTACAATATATTATAAAATAGGTTCAACATTGTTAAAGTCTACACATTACCCTTTTTCTGTGACGTCAAAAATTACAAAATATAGCGTTAAAAATGTATGTCTTACATTAAAATGAAATTTAAAAAATCATATTTAGAACGCAGCTAGTTAACATCAGAAGGAATTTGACATATATGACATTCGCATTGTCAAATCAGCGGTAAGTTGGCTTCATTGCTATTTTTCAACAAGTAATTTTTAGTTTATCGTATTGGTGCTAATATTTCAAATTAATTATTGTCAAATTATGTATAAAACATTTAGAAAACTCCTGTGACATTTACAGCCGTATTCATAGTCGTTCGCCAGCGGCTCGCCGGCGAGTCGCCGGAGTTTCGTTATGAATAGTATGTTGGTGGCACTGTACGTCTATGTCAAATTCGATGTTAGCAGGTTAGATTTTGTGTCAATTTCTGTCAAAACTGACGGAAAACCTAACCTGATAACCTCGAATTTGGCATAGACGTACAGTGCCGCCAACATACTATTCATAACGGCTGTCACAGTGTCAAATGTAATATTTTGAGTGTACTTGATAAGCAATAAGTAAAGTACGTTTTTTTCTTATAAAAATTTTGGTAAATATTTACTTTAGCTTGAAACGCTTAAATTGCAACTTTTGGAAGCGGTTTTGCACTATTCCTATGGTTTACGGCCTGCTGAACTCGAATCTGTTGTTGGAAGAGGCAAAAAATGTATATTTTCAGCAAATAAATTCCAAACTTAAATGTCTTAATTAATACAATTGACACTTCCAGCGATAGCTATGTTGCCAACTGTCGTTAAAATACCCTAAACGGAGTGGCGCAGCCCCAACGAGTATAAAAGTATAGAGACCTCTAGTAAATACTTTGGCTAACATGCAGTATCGTAGACTACTTCTGTCTCATGCCCAGGAGCTATTTTAGGTTAGCTGCAGTTTAAGATTTGTGTGTACTTAGTACCCACTAAAAGGTTGTGGTCTACTATACTGAAGTTTTCCCTCATCTATCTATTTATCTTAAATCATCAATGGGTGCCGCCCCTGGTGTTTTTCGAGCTTTGGTAACATATTCGAGCTACAATCTGCGTTGCGTGCACACCGAAATAAAATGACGTTTTTCCACGACCGGGAGTAGAAGTCGGTTTCTATAGCATCAAATTGTGACAGAAGTAAAACATTTATTCCCTAGAGACTAAATAAGACAAAAATTTCCCTAGGGAGTTTTCATTATGACTGACACAATTATGTCAAATTTGAGGTTATCAGTTTTGACACAAACTGACGCAAAACCTAACCTGCTAACCTCGAATTTGACATCATTGTGAGCTCTTGTCATAATGACTTACAGTGCCACCAACTTTAAAATTTACCATAGGCTACTAATTTTCAAATAATTGTTACTAAAATGTCATAAATGACGTTTAAAAAGTACAGGTTTTTCATTTTAAATAATAATAATAATAATAATAATGCCTTTTATTATCCGTTATTACAAAAAAAAATATATATAAGTAAAAACTTCAGAGGCGAAGTCCAGTTCAACAGTTACAAACTGTCAACTGCTCTAACTAATCTTCCTGCAACGTGAAAAAAATAGTATATGCAACTCGGAGAGAATGCTATTTTGCTTCAGTGCAATTTCTCTCCCTCATTGCATAATCTACTAACTATTATATGTCATTTCGTCGGTGATTTTCGTGTTTTTCGGAATTTCTGATGGATTTTTGTAAGTTTTGTATTTAAAAACGCCTTTCCGCAGACTTCTCTGTACTTACTTTTTGTTCTGTAAGGTCTTTTTCTATAGGGATTTCAAAAAAACCCCGGTTTTCGCGTTTCATACTAAACTGTTACCAAAATTTTCAAGTTCAAAATAAAAATGGCAAAACTGTTTTTTTTAATTATTAGAAAATTTACTTTCGTCAGGTTTTTCTGCAAACAACTTGTGTCATTTTGACATTTAAAATTAAATTGTCAGCTTTTCTTTTTTGAAAATAAATATGTGTAAAAACGGAATCTTTTAAAATTAAATGCAAAAAAAAGCAATTCTGAAGTGTGCAGAGGAACTGTTGGATCTGCAGCCTAACATGCCAGAAGAAGTTTACGAAAGATTACCTAAAAACAAAACTACTTCAATGTCAGATTTTAAATTGATCCCACCAGTTTTTAGTTCTAAAAAGTTACTAAAACAAATTCTACCAACATATAATTTTTAAAGAAATCCAAGCAATGCCAACATAAACCCTAATTTCTTTGAACTTCAAAATTTTTATAGGAAAAAAACGTACTTTACCTACTATTTCAGCTGATTGTATTTAATGGTCAGTAGCGTCAAACTTGTAAGTAAGGTTATGACAAATTATTTATTATTTTGCTAAGCTTAAATATGAATCGTAGTTTTAGTAAAACAAAGTAAAAACATCATTTATTAATAAATTTAGTAAGTAATCTTGCATTATATATGAAAAACAAAAACTTGAAAAGTTAAATTGAGAATGGCGATAACATAAAATGTAAAAATTACTAACACCCTACTAGAGATTTTCATATTAACCAACTGATAGTGACTTTTACGTCACGAGAGTTTTCTGAATGGATTATACAAAGGTTTCTTGTAATGCAGAAAGTACAGATGCACAAAACTTATAATTGAACTTGGTTGATGGTCTTTAATTCACTATTTTGATTTTAAACAAATATTTATTTGAAATCGGCAGTGAAGTACGCCGAAATCGTCATTAAAATACGAGAAATCGGCAGTGAAGTAATCCATTGTTTTACGACTTTTCTGTAGGTGGCGAGGCGATAGATAAATGTCAATGGAGCGAACATAACCTACAAAATTTGATTAAAATGTTGTAATTTCACGATTTCTCGATTTCAAATAAAACATAGTGTACACCTCAGCACTGAAGTTCCTTTTTATCCCTCATGTGGTTTATTTGCCTTGGCCCTACGGGCCTCGGCAACTAAATCCACATTCGTGATAAAAAGTTATACTTCAGTGCCTTGGTATACAAACTACTATTATATGATAATCTTAATTTTCTTTTTTGACATTTTCATAACTTAAATACTGTAGCTACCGTCTGAAACCACGTTGTTTTACAAGTACAGTCAAGAACTAGTTCCTGAAGTCACTTGAACGATTAAAATCAAATATATCTGATGAATCGTCTCCATTACTACCTATTGGGTCAATATTAGAAGGATCACAAAATTACATGGTATCCCATGTTTCTCCAATTGCTTTTCTAACAGGATTGACATAGTTTCTGTAGTGGTCAATAGTAACCTCAGAAACTGCACGATTTCAAAGGTGAATAGTTAATTCTGGTTTTTAAATTGCGAAAGTTATTAACTAATCATATTTTCGTTTGCAATCCAACCAATGTTGTGCGGACACGTGAAATCGAGCGAATGTGTAATTGTCGAGCTCCGGTATATTAAATCTAAAACGGATCATATCAAGTCAGATAATTACAGCGACAGTAATATTTGAAGAGTGGTGAATGTTGAGAATATTGTAAGAAGTTAATACAATCAAAAGATCCAGTTCAGTGAACCATTTGAATCACTGCTTTTTTCGATCGGTTTATCTGTGTACATTCCTCAGCCGACCTTCATAAATATGAAATAATATATAAACTTTACCAGCATATTATCCAAAAATTCTTCGATTCTCTGGTCAACAATAGAGGGATGCTTATCTGATTGAACTATCACACGTAATCCTTGTACTCCATTTGATCTTCTAATGCCACTAAAAACTATGTAGCCTAATTGCTCCTAAAAATTCAATACCATATACAAATGACAACTACATGCGTCTTTTCAAAGATGAAGACTTACCTTAGTTCGCAACATATCAAAACAAGGTTCCTGAATGATTTGAGCAAACAATTCAAGCAGCATATTATTCTTTGTATTTTGTAATCCACATTGGTAGTACAATTCGACACATGATGATTTATGAACATTGTTTTCAACATTGTAGAGATAATCACAACCATCCTCTAATTGTAACTCTCTATTTAACAATAGCTGTCGTGGTAAAAGAGGTGTCATGCTTACAGATGAGGTTAAGTGATTTTCTACTACATCAACTAACTCCAATGCTTTCTTCTTGTTCACATTTCCATGTACCAAACATTCAATATGCATTTTCGAAAGCATTTGTGGAATAAACTCTTCCAATCTTTCTATTGTCAGTTCTATAAAAGACTTCTTAATACATGTCGTTTGACAGATTGAGAAATAGATACTTACGTTCAGTTGCTGCTAGCAACTCTTGTTTGGTCCATGAATGCTCAGTTAACAGAACAGCTAAATAATAAACTGCATGTTGGTATGGTTGCTCTGCCGCAAAATTCTTTAACGTTCTAATATACTAAAACAGAATAATTTGGACATGTATTACTTTTACTCTTTTCAAACACAACAAATTATCTTACATTTTCTTTAAATATTTCAAACCGCTTGGGATCTACTTTGAAGTTTGTTAACTTATCGATAATTTTGTCTAACAGAATATGTTGTTTATCGTTGTATCCCCCTACTGCTAGCTAGAAAAACAACTGTCAAACATAAAGCAAATGAAAAATACAGGGTGTAACATAGTACATGTGCAGCATTGTTATGTCAAGAAGAGGTACTACAAATGATAATACTTTTTGTTCTCGATGTTGCACTGTTGCACACACACCATGTTACACTCTGTGCAGATACACTCACAATAAGGCCATATTTAGTATTTGTTAAATCCCACTTCAAGCCGGCCAATTCAGCGGCATACATATATTCGTTAAGAGAATCACGGAATAATTGCACGAACATGTGAGTCAAATTACAATTTATTGGGTCCAAGTATGCTAAAGGACTAAAATATTAAAAAAATAGCATAATGGACTAGCCATTAAAAAAAATTACGGTACCTCACAAAATCAAACATAATATTTGCCTTTGGCAAAAGATATTTATCATCTTGTTTAAACCAAATTCTATTTAAAGCTGTATCTTGTATTATTAGTGGATGCTCTGCAAGCTATAAATAATTATTAAAGTATTGCAAAAGAGTAATAAATGTGGTAACCCCTGAAACTTACTTCTTTATCCAATGCAAGAAGCTCGAAATTTGTTGGTATAAAATCATTCTTTTCTGGTATACGCAGTTCACTGCATTGACCACAGTTTTTCCAATCCTGCAATATACATTTTTTACATAAAAACTGCATCTCACAAAAATGACAATTATATTACTTGTAATACGTTTTTGGAAATTGGCTCCAATTTATACTCCGTGCCATACCAAGGTTCCTTCTGATCAACTTCATTTCCAAATTTTTTTGCTATTACAGCCACCCTATAATTGATTTACATTTAGTTCTAAATTTTTTTTAATTACTATCCAACTATGAATTTCTAATTGAAGCAAACAGATAATCAAATGTTATGAGAGTAATACAGCTTCGTACCTTACATTATCCGGAACAAAGTCATCCAACAGTTGATTAATCATTTTAGGATTCCATTCTGACAATACATAATGAGCACTTAATACTTCTTCCAAGGGATATTCCTGATATTAACAAAATAATAACAATTTTAATCTTACAACACATTTTAGTGCTACATACATGTAAATAGTGGACATGACCAGCGATATAACTCCTAGGTGATTCTTTATCTTTAAATCTAAAGATCATGGAAGAAATATCTTTCTGTTCTTCCTGAATCCATTTTAGTGGTCCATTCTCCCTTAGCATATTTAAATACTATATAAGAGCAGAATTAGTTAATACCAGACTTTAGACACTTTTTATAAAAATAGTATACCTGAAACACTAATTTTATGATATCATTAACATGCAGCATTCCTTCTTCCGTTAGATCAACAGAAATCCCAAAAAATCCAAGTCCTCGTGCTGCAGGGCGACTTCCTGCAATTAGACTATTGGACCAGCCTCTTGCCTTTAACGCCGATAAAAGACTCCCAGGACCTTCGTGTCCTACCAGATGGCTTATGTAATTTCCTGGCTAAAACACAGCAATGTATAATATACAGTCATTTCCTCGTTTTCACTGTACTAGTTTTACTACAGTTTCATACTGCTTTTGTTTTTAATAAATAGCCTACTAACAACCCTTTGCTATTTTATCTAACCTTTTATTTTTCAACTTTTAAAAAATTATGGGAAAAAAGTTTAATAAATTTGTTTTTCATTTTCTTTTCTAATAAAATCCACTGTAAGTCAAATAATCTCAAGAGATCTGTATTTCCCCAAGGAGTATAGTAGTGTTCATCGGTCTCATTGGTAGTTGCTCTCGCAATACGGAACTTCCCCGAGTTCTAAAGTAGTGTTTAACAGTCTCAGAAGTCCGTCGGTAGCAGTACTGAATCTAAGAAAAGCTGGGGGGAGGAGGGGGGAGCGAAACAGGCCAAATATGGGTCACTTGTAATTAGTCGTAACCCAATTCGTCGTAGGTCAACAATATGTCGTATAGGTCAATTCGTCGTAATTGAGACAATTCGTCATATTTATTTACATTAAATAATTGACTTTTGAAATCATTTTAAGTTAACGCCGTGAATACAAACAAATAGAACCAACCTGTACGAAAGAGTAAGCTACAAAGACGCTATACAGCTAAAAATTCACGAGAAAACGGCAGGGTGTAGCGAATTTCCAGTGTAAAACATCAGTCGTGTTAAGAAGCCGATAACTCGAGTGCAGAAACAGCAAAGTTCGCACGTAGCACGGCTCGGGACGGCCAAGGTCAGCCAGCCAGGCAAGCGGGCAGTAAACAGAATACAGGACCGTACTCTAAGAAGAGGATAAAGAAGACGCAGGAAAATTAAAGAGAAAATTGATGAAAGAAGTAACAGAAAAATTTAATGTAACAATACTAGAAGATGAAATAGATTTTATGAACAGAATAGGTACACGCAAAAGTAATGAAAATAAGGCCCATAAAAGTAGGACTCACAACAAAACTTAAAAAATTAGAAATATTGAAAAACTCAAACAGACTGAAGGGATAGATGTGTGGGTAAACGAGAATATGGGTAAAAAAACTAGAGAAACCAGAAGAAAATTGATACCGCATATGATAGAAGCTACTGTAACGACCTTCGGGCCGGATCGCATCAGAACATTCCAGATCACTCCAGAAAGTGTAATGACCTTCAGGCCGGATCGCATCAGAACATTCCAGAAACGACCTTGCGCGTGACACGTCAGAGTTGCCAGAAAGGTCGAGCGAACTCGAGACGTTTTCCAGAAGGAACTATTTGGCCATATAAATACGCGCGGCGAAAATAACAGTTCAGTTCTCATCAAACTCAAAGGCGTAAGGCCGCCACATAAATAAACGCGTATATAAATAGCCACATAAATAATTGATGTTTAATCCAGTGTAAATAAATAGAGTGTGTAACCATATAAATCATTACTGTTAAGCGCATATAAATAAATGAGTGTATCGTTGTTAGAAATAGTGCCTGTAGTTTATAAGTAATTCGTGTGTTGTAAATAATAATAATTAATCATTATAAATAAATATTTAGTAAAAGAAGCGTCGTATAATTTTTAAATAGCCCGAGTGTAAAAACGTAACACTACAAAAAATGAGCAAGAGCAACCATTATAAAGGATAAGCTGATAATAAATGGAGAGGAATAAAAGGATGAAGAATTGAAGGAACAAAATAATGGAGGGGATGATTACCCACAGAATACAGAAGAAAACAAGGAGGGGAAGAAAAGAGCAAGATCTACTGATGAAGAGTGCGAAAATTCCCCTAGAAGGACATCACAGAAAGGAGAAATACCAAAAAAAAAATAAATACTGGACACAGACCATGCTAGCACCATACAGAGTACGAGAAGGGAAGGAAGGAGAAATAAAACAAAACACAAACGACAGGTCAGCGACAGAAAATGCACTAAATATGACCTTTAGCAGCACTACCAACACAAGACGTCACCAACAATCTTCAAAAAACTAGCAGAAGTTCAAAACCGGACGGAAACAAAGAGGATGGACAAAATAGGAGAAATAAAGAAGGTAAACAAACAGACAAGAGTAAACAATAAAGAAAACAATGACTCTGTAAGTGAAAATAGAACAAAGACTAATACAATACACTTTAACAAAGGAGAAAAAACAGAAAAACAGGCGAGTGAGGAGGAAGAAAAAGACAAAGAGACACAAAAAGCGCAGCTGAAGACACAAACCAAATTTTACATTGGATGCTGGAATATACGGACAATGCAAAGAATAAGCAAACACCAAGTAGCGGAAGAGATGAAGAGATACCAAATAAGCATTCTTGGACTAAGTAAGACAAGGTGGAATGGACAAGGAAAAACCAGATTAACGGAAGGAACCACTATAATTCACTCATGCTATGCTGATGCAGAAGCAGGAAAAGAAAGACGTGTAGCGATAATGTTAAGTAAGGAGGCAGAAAAAGCACTAATGGACGGGGAAGGAATTTCAGAGAGGGTGATCTGGGCAAGATTCAAAGCCAAGTTCAGAAACCTACTAATAATAAACATATATGCGCCAACAATTACACAGATGAAGAAAAGGAAGATTTTTATGAAAAGATACAGAGCATCACCACGAAATTAGGAAAAAAGTACAGCAGGGATGTGAAAATCATCATAGGAGACTGGAATGCTAAGTGGGGAAATGCAACCAAGGAAATGAATATGTGATGGGAGAACATGGAATTGGGGAAAGCAATGACAATGGAAGACGACTAATAGAGTACTGCTCATTAAATAACCTAATGATAGGAGGAACATTATTTCCACACAAGGATATACACAAGACAACCTGGATATCTCCAGGGGACCGGACACGCAACCAAATCGACCACATCCTTATTGAAAGACGGTGGCGAAACTCCATTCTGGACGTGAGAGCTATGCGAGGTGCGGACATTGCGTCAGACCACCAGTTATTACGAGTCAAGATGAAGATCAGAATAAAAGCCAACTATGGCGCAAAAGTAACAAGACGGAAATTTAAAACAGTAAAATTGAAAGACCAGGACATCCTGCAAGAATACCAAAATGCACTGGAGATAAAAATGGGAGATCTAGAAAACTTGGCAACACAGGATATCGAAGACATATGGAATAAATACAAAATTACGATCAAAGAAGTAGAAAATCTAAAATAGGATACAGACAGAAATCAGATCGGCCATGGATAACCAGAGAAACAAAAGAAAAAATAGAAGAAAGAAGAAAACTAAAAATCAAGATAATGAATACGACAAGGCAAGAACAAAAAAATATACAAGTGAATATAATAAAAAAAATCTGGTGTGATACACTCACACAACTTCCTTTTACAGTGATCTTATAATAAGTCAAAAATTTCATTTTTAATTTTTAACCATTTGTTAAAAATTTTCAAAAATTACAAATTCTACAAAAACGGTACAAAATAGAGCGTTAGTCGAAGAGACAAATTTTCTCTAGAATTTTAAGGTGAATTCGAAAATGTAATAATATACCGGGTGTTTTATTTAAAATAAGAGTTAATAAAAAAAATTGAAAAAAAAACAAAAGAAACCCACTTTAGAAGTATTCAACTGGAAAATCACCTATCTCACATCAATACACATTAAAAATGTAATACAAATGTAAAGTTTAAAAAAAATCGTTAGAGCCGTTTTTGAAAAAATCGAAAAAAACTGAAAAATCACAAGAGTAAACACCTACTTCCGGTTATGCGATTTTCTTCAAAAGCTTGCTGTCTCATCTACATAGTACACAAAACTTATATATGAAGTTTCAACCCCATACCTCTTTTCGTTTTTGAGATATTCTGTTCACAGACAGACAGACAGACACACAGACACACAGACAGACACACAGACCAATGAAAAAAAATATGTTTTTTGGGATCAGGAGACTCTAAAACGTGAAGATCTGTTGAAAACTCAATTTCGAATTTTTGGGGTGAATCCAATACTTCCTTTATAGTAAAAGGAAGTAAAAATAAAGAAATAAAGAAGAGTGCGAGGAAGGATACGAGACTATATATGGAAGATATGGAGAAGAGAGCTGAAGAAGCAGCAATGAAACAGGATATGAAGACGTTATATGAACTCACCAAAACCATAAAAGAAAAGAAATACATAAACACAGTTAAAATAAGTGGGAAACAAGAACAAATATATACTACGCAAAAAAAAATAAGAGAAGGATGGGCCACATATATTGCAGAGGTATATAAAATGAAATAGAGATTGAAACACAAAACAACTATGTGAAACTGGACATAAAGGAAGATACATTCACCAAGGAAGAAATAAAAACCGCAGTAAAAACGCTGTAAAACAACAAAGCTGCTGGAATAGACGGAATAACAGCGGAGCTAATAAAAGACCATACAGATCTGACAGTAGAAGTACTGCACATATTGATAAATAAAATATGGAGAGAGGAAAGAATACAAGAAGAGTGGGGAAGGGGAATACTAATTAAAATTCCCAAAAAAGGTAATCTAATCAAATGCGAGAACTGGCGACCAATAACACTACTCAGCGTGGCTAGCAAAATCATGACAAGAATGATGTGGAATATAATGAAAGCACCAATCAACAACAAACTACGAGAAAACCATACTGATTTCAGACCTAACAGGGCATGTGTAGATCACATAAGTACTCTAAGAATCATCCTAGAACAAATAGATGAAGTGGAAGAAGAAATATATATAAATTTTATAGACTTCTAAAAAGCATTCGACTCCATTAACAGAAGTGCAATGTGGAAAATATTAGAACAATTCGGCGTACCAGAAAAATACATATGGTTTATAAAAGCACTTTATGACAACTCTGAACTGCACGTAGAACATGAAGGAACGCTTTCCCATGTATTTATAACGGAAAACGAAGTAAGCCAGAATTGTATACTGTCACCAACCTTGTTTATTATAGTTATAAGACTGGATAATGCAGTACACAGAAGACAAAACTACTGGCATAAATTGGGGGATGTTCCAAAAACTAGAAGACCTAGAGTTTGCGGATGATATTTGCCTCATAACGACAAATAAAAGACAAATGCAAAATAAGATCACAAGACTGGAAACACAAGCCAAGAAAATGGGACTTAAAATCAATCCCAAGAAAACCAAGCTGCTGCTAACTAGAGAAGCAAATGTAGGAACAAAAATAACCATTGATGGTGAGGAGGTCGAGGAGGTAAACGAATTCAGATATCTGGGTAGTATAATAGGAAAAAACGGTGGTACAGAAATAGATATTGATGCAAGGATAAAGGCGGCACGCAATGCTTTTACTATGCTAAATCGAGTATGGACAGCGACAAACATCAAAACAAAAGCAAAGCTCATGCTATTTAGAACAAATGTAAAAACCGTGCTACTATATGGGTCAGAGATGTGGAAACAATCCAAAAAATGCGTAACAAAACTGCAAACATTCATAAACAAATGCCTACGGAAGATATGCAAGATCTTTTGACCAAATAGTCCAAATGAGCAATTATGGAAAAACACGAATGAAGAACCAACTGAAAAAACTATAAGGAGGCGTAAATGGAACTGGATAGGACACACACTGAGAAAAACAAATCAGAGTATAATAAAGCAAGCGTTCACCTATAATATTGCGGGAAAGAGAAAAGTGGGCCGTCCAAAACACTCATGGAAACAAACAGTACAAAAAGAACTCGACCTAATTGGAATAACATGGAATGAAGTAAATAGAATAGCAAGAAATAAGAGGAAATGGAAGGAATTTGTAGAAAAAGTGATAACAGAAGACAGTGACCAGGAATAGCCATCCTGCCACAAATCATCTAGGCTGTGAAACACCGTAAGGTGCCCTTTGCTCCACCCAGGAGCTACGGGATAATCAATGGCATCGTTTGTTAAATCCGAAAAACTTAAGCAAAAGTGAACATACAACGGTTATGCATACGTCTTAGATTATAATAAGAACTAGAGAAATTATTAGAAGTGCGAAAAGAGAATTATTTGTAAGGCACGGGCTATTACAAGAAAAAATGTTCTTGATGGTTGTGCAGTGATGGAAAAAGGTGTTCACTCACACGCGCCCGATGCTAGAAAAAAAGAAGTCATTGAGACTGCGAACCGACTTCATGAGTTGGCACCAAACCCTCACTACACTACCGATGAGGATGGAAACACTAACTCCTGTTCCATTAGAAGTAGCAGCGGCAATGCCGTCCGTAAGTTTAATGAAAAAAATGGTAAGATGAGAAAGAAACAAATATACATGCAATAAATCTCCTAAAACATTGTATGACGTTATCATTCCGGAGTAATTTAAAAATTCAATCGATGGAGCTAAATTTTTGTTGAGTGATTATGGTCGAGGAAATAATAGAGTAATTATTTTTGCTGCTCAGAGAAATTTAAAGTTACTTGAGGCAATGAATGTTCCATTGGTATACGCTTTTCTCCCTAAGCAACAAAAAACATACGATGCTTTTTTTGGCGAATTAAAGAAATATAGTAAGTATGCACACTTGGAGATGGTACTATTTAACTTTGAATTGGCGGCAATGAATGCATTCAAGGCAAATTTTGAAAACGTTAAGATACAAGGTTGTTTCTTTCACTTACAACATAATATATTTAAACATGTACAGGAAAAGAAATTGCAAGATAGGTATGCTACTGATGTAGAGTTTGCTTCCAGTATAAAAATGGTGGGCGCGTTAGCGTTTGTTCCCTCCGAGCAGGTCAAAGATTATTTTCAAATTGTTGTTGAAAGAAGCAATGCCAATAGCAAATTATTTCGAGGAGACACATATCTAGGCAGAACAAACAGAAAGAGAAGAAGCCAGCCTTTATTTTCAAAAGAAATTTGGAATGAATACTCAACGATCAACCGCGATCGAATAACTCTATTGAGGCTTGGCATAGACGTTTCTATTCAGTAGTGCAATGCAAAAAACCAAATGTTTGGCATATTATAATAAAAATTCGAGAGGAACAACAATATTATGAAAGGCGAATCTCTCAAGTACTCAGTGGGCAAGATAAAGCACCCCGAAAAAAAAAATTATTTACTTAGACCGGCAAATAAACAAAGTAGTGGAACAATTCAACTACTTAGATGCATTAACTTATTTAAAATGCCTGTAAAAAAATTTTTAATTTGCATGTTAAATATTTTGTGTTACAAAAGTCATTTTACAATAAAATGTTGTTAGTTGCAATACTCTTTGTGATGATTGAATATAGTTCGTAAAACCCACCTAGGAGGCTGACAGCTAATAATTTTTTTTTTCACTTTTCACTCAACAATATGCAGTTGACTATAACATCTATTATCTTTTTATTAAGGAAAATCAGAGCGTATTGAATCTCGCACAAAGTGAATAAAATACGACGAATTGACCTGTACGACCAATTGAACTATACGACATATTGTTTTACGATGAATTAGTTTACGACCAATTACGAGTGACCCGCCAAAGACACCAACGACACAGAGGTACTAAAGATACAACTTGACCAAATTGGCAAAATATTATGTGGGAAAAAATGATTTTTTTATTAATACAAAAGTAGAATAAAGTGGCAATGCCACAGTTGCAATGAGAGAGCTATGCCAATATCAACATATTTTTAATGTATTAATTTTCTACTAGCTGCAAGTTTCATATTGTAGAAACATTATTATTGAACATGGATTTCAAAAGAGGAAGTCTACTGCAATTAATCACCAAAAAGATATATTGGATGCTTTTGAAAGGATCATCACGTTCATTCCTATATAGACAGACTTCTCGAAACATTTTATAGAGATAATATTGATGTTCTTGTTGATAAGTTAAAAGCTCTGGAATTTAATGGTCAATTACTTAGTTGGATTCATAATTTTTTGAGCAATAAATTGAATTCAGTCAGTTAAAATTATGAACTGTTTCCAATATAATAGAGATTCACTCTGGTGTCCCTCAGGGGAGTCACTGTGTGCCTTTGCTGTTTAAGTCATATATAATGATATTGTCAATCATATTCATTACGTTAAAATTCTATTATTTGTAACTGTAGAAGGCCCTCTAATTATTCAAATCATTTTATTTTTAATGGTTATTAATGGATTCAATAACTTAATAACCCCTAAACGGGTAAAAAAGGGGTAAAAGTAAAAAGGACCAGGGGGTTTAATTTTTTAATTTTTTGTGATGTGAGTTTATTTTAGATTAAAACGGGTTAGAAATTGCCGGAATGTAGGTGAGTCGTTATTATTTTTTGCTTAGTAATTGTTAAAAATGAAGAGCCCCCCAAATACAATTATCACGAGCCGCCACTGTAATTAATATTCACGATTATTTATTCAGTTATTTCTACTAATTATAATACAGTGGCGTAACTTGATACCCGCAGACTCTGCAGCCGGGGGACCTGAGCCTAGTTTTCTTATTCTTTCCTTCCATAAAAGCAAGCAGGAAAAATTCTTCCTATTTTTATCATAATGGGATGCCCAGGCAAAAGGCAAAGTAGTTTTGAATTGCAGGCCTCTAAAATCAAGCGACATGGATTGTTTTGTAATAATATCGCGCATAGGGTAATGAAAGTGTCGAATTTCCTCCAGTCATAACGCTGATTTGGTTGACTTAATACGGGCAAAAGAATTCTATAATTTAACAACATAATCATTAAATGTTGGATTTATGGATTGTTTTGACGCCTCACGACATTTGCTCGGCATGCATTTTAAAGTGTCCGTACAAGAGAGATTCACAGTCTAAAAATTGTCGAAAAATGGTGTCCGTGTCCGTTTAAGAGAGTGTCCGTTTAATAGAGAACATTTTATTAGTAAAGTTAATGCAAGCAAGTTGGTTCCCAACAAAATGTCCGTGTAATAGAGGTGTCCGCTTATTAGAGGTGTCCGGTAAGGGAGATTTCACTGTAGCTGGTAATTGTCAATTCCGTTTAGATCTTATAATGTTATAATAGTATCAGATCCAGATATAATCTCAGGTTTCCGTGTTGATGGGTATAAATTTTCAGAACATGAAACTATATACAGTCACAATGTATTGCAAATGCAAAACAATTACCTATACATACAACGTTTAGATGTTTACAAAATTTTGATATTAATTTTTTTTTAAATCGTCTACAAATGATTCCATGGCAAAAAATATTTTACATAAATAATATTGATAAGAAAATAGAATATCTTAATTCAAATATTCTGAATGTGCTGAATGAATATACCCTTACAAAAATGTTCAAAATTACTAGAAAGAAAGCAAAGCAAAGCAAAATTCAAAAAGTCTAATGCCCGTACTCATAATCCGTACTCCGTTCGATCTCCGACTTGAGAACGTCTCAAGTACACGAACCGATTCCATAGTTGTTACTTGATTACCAAGCAATACTCCACCCCTGCTTGCCGGCATGCTTACTCAAGTTAGGTTACGACCAACCTTGAGACGTGCTCAGATATATCATAACCACACTTTTTTTGACATTACGGCCTCTTTGATTGCCGCATTGTGAAAGTTAGTGAAAGTATAAAGAAATATAAATGATAAATGGATTATTGGGAGCAAGAACGTTTTGAATTGTTAGAGTTCCTTGACATGGTAGAGGAAGAAGGCAGTGGGAATATATTAAGGATGCCTTAAAAGATATATCAGGAATATGGAAAACTCCCTGGAGTTTTATTCAGATGACGGTTTCCGTGAAAGATATCGTTTTAGAAAACACTTTTTGTTATACAAAGGATTGTGTCGCTGGTATCTGATAATCTCAGGAAGGTAAACAATCGGGGACTGCCCTTCTTGCCAATAGCTGTTGATAACCATACGGTTTTATGCTACCGGAAACTATCAAGTGGGTAATTTCCTTAGCTTTATAATATGTAAGAATGAATAGCATTTAATATTATCCTACTAGTTTGTTGAAAAATATTTTATCTTTGTATGCTGTATCTGGTCACTTACTGGGAGCTAGCCAAGAATCTGTCCGAATTATAAAAAGAGTTTCTATAGCACTCGCCGAACAGCTTGGGGAGCTCATTCACTTCCCAGAAACTGAAAATGAATAGAGGAACAATATAGACTGAGCAATCTTCAGCCACTGGTGTTCCTCATTTGGGTCGTCGGCTTCGTTGCATCGATCCTTTTGTCTTGAACGATTTTGTAGTGCGCCACTAAATTTGCCAGCAGCAACTTTTCTTTTTACGTGTAGGCTATAATTTTTACCATCTTCTCTGCGAAACAAATTTATTACGTCGAAAACACAATGTAAAATTTGTATTTTTGTTCCCTTTCACTTTTGTACTGTGATTTTGGGTCATGTATGACAATAATGACGCAGGCGGCAACGTAACAACATGAAAGTTACTAGATTTCAGCGATATTCATGACCTTCGCCGAGAATTGCCGAAGTCTTGTTTATGACATACAACCGAAGCGAAGCATTCGTGAATACTTGAGATCGACTCCACTGAGCATTGCTCAAGCACAAGTTTGAGATTCAACTATGAGTACGGGCATAAGTTATCGGAGCATTGGAACTATTACAAAACACTACAAAATTACATCACACAAAAACGAGCACAATTTAGGCTTCGCAGTAGGAAGTCCAATACGCTATAGAGAGAAGAAATTGGAAATTCATCATCGAAATATAGTCAGTTGCCCATAGAATTACAGAACCCTAATGCAATTAATGATTACTTTATTGACACTATTCCTGATAATAATAACGATACAAAGGAATTAATGTATTTTTATAAAAATAACCAAATAGAAAGCTTTACACAGCCCTTGAACTTCACCACTGTTGACACTGCTGTAATTGCTGAATATATCAATAAAATTAGCAAAGCATTTAGCTATAACTTAAATGTTGAAATTATTAAATATTGTTGTCCAATAAATTTGCCGCATCTTACACACATTCTAAATTGTTGTTGGTACAAAATGTATTTCCAAACCACTGGAAAAAGGTGTCATAATTCCTATGACTAAAATATGTAGTCCCAAAGAGTACAAAAACATGTCTATTAGCCTACTGCCAGTGTTATTAAAAATTTTGGAAAAAACCATTCATAAGCAATTAAAATGATATTCAAATGAGCACAATATCATTCGTGATGCCCAGTCTAGGATCAAACCAGGTTATAGCTGCACTAGTACGTTGTTGAATATTACAGATGACTTATTATCTACTACAGGTCACAGAAACTAGATTGACTCTCAAGGTAGGTCATGAAAGGCGCTGTGATCATATTTGATGAATTGGCAATATGTGGAAAGTTGTCAAACATACAAAGTTTGGTTACATTTTAACTGACAAGTAATCAGTAACGCCCGGATTTGTAGGTTTTATCCTTTTTCATATTAATTTAGGCACTGATGTGAGACTTACAGATGACAAGAATTTTGAAAAAATACATCTTTTGAGCTATACTTGCATTTGCCTAAATGCCTAAATACGCAAAATTTCTTTTTAATGACCTAAATATCCTAAACAAAACCTAAATTGCATTTTTATACAACCTAAATTAGCCTAATTCGAAAATTTTAAAATATTAAGGTGTTATTTTACAAATTTGAAACTAAAATTACCGTAACTTGCCGGACGCGGTACATATACATATATGATTCATTTGACATGTCTTACATATGCTTTTAACTTAGTAAGTGAAACAGTTCGAAATAATTTGGAAGATGCTGACGGATTGATGTCCAATGTAAAGAAAGTGTTTTTAAAAGCCTCTCTTACGGTACAGGTATACAAAGATCACTTGAATGGTTTAGCTCTTTTTCCAGAGCCCGTTCTGACTAGGTACGGCACTTGAATAGAAAGTGCTATATTTTATGCAAATAATTTTGACGATATAAAATCAGTAAGTTTTTCTTTGTCAGGAATAATTTGTTATTGTTTATTTTTAAGTTGTTACATCTTTTGACAGTGATTCAGCGCAGGCTATTAAATAGCACATCTGTATTTTAACAAACCTAATATTAAAAATGATCTCCTTTATATTAAAGCTCATTTTAAAATTCTGATTGACAGTGTAACAAGGTTGGAAACAGTGGGACTGCTTTTAACTCAATCTGTAGAAATTATTGAAAAACTGACGAAAACATTAGCAAAATCCCCAAGTTTAATTGCTACACAAGCTTATGCTAGACTTGATTGTTTATTTTTAAAAAATCCTGATTTTCAAGAAATTCTCACTTATAATTACACGAGAGCTTTTTTTTGTCGAACTAAACTTGACATTTTAATGAGAATTTCTTGCTTGGCAATTTAACGAAAAAAATTGCCTCAGAAAAAATTACTCGTCCTTCGGACTCGTAATTTTTTCTGGCAGTTTTTTGAGTTGAATTGCCCAAAAGCAAGGAAACTCGAATTATAAATGTTAAGTTTACTTCAATAAAAAAAAAGCTTCAGTGTAATTCGGTACGACAATTTTATGAATACATATTTAATTTACATATTAGGTAATTTAGAAGTCACTAAATTAACAAACAAGGTAAACATTATTTTAGAATTAGACTGTTTTAAAAGTTAGGTTCCGTTTTGTCGCTGGAAAAGTTAGGGCTAACTTTTGCCGCTGTCATGCATTAAATTGTCAACTTTAAAAAATTGCTTTCTGGTCGGAGTGAGGAAGACGTAGGTATGTGCCGACTGGAGCAAATATAAGTTTGCTCCAATAACATCTTGTGATGTGGAGAGATCTTTCTCTTGGTTAAAATATGTTTGATCAGATAAGCGTCTTAGTTTTAAGCCAAAAAAGTTGAAAAAGTATTTGGTTTGTTATGCAAATGCTTAGTTTATATTCGAGAATTATTATAAGACTGTAGAATTTTGTACTGAGTATGTATGAATTATTTAACTTACATTTAAATTTAAGTATATAGTGTTATTTTGTTGTAGCCTAATTTGGGCTACAAAAATTATAAGTCCTAAATTAAAGTTTTTAAGACCTGAATTACGAGTTTTTAGAACCTATTTAGTGACCTTTTTTTGGCATTTTAACGACCTGAAAATCCGGGCTTTAGTAATCAGTAATGGTGGGTAGAGGGATTTCGTTTGCGCAGTGACTAACGTCATATGACAGATTCTTTGTGTTTCAAAGTGTGAAAATTGCTGTTGCTGGGATAGAAGGTTTAGCAAAGCCTGATTGTTCAACTTAACACCATTATTTCCGCAATCCTTTTAACATTCAAGAACTGATAATACACCATACCGCAATGTTGCGTACGCCTCTGATTTATTGTGTCATTTGATATCAGCACAGCTTTTGACACAATTAATCCAAAAAGATCTTTTAGGTATCTTAGATTTCATTGGTGTATTATCGAATTCTGTTGATATGCGTCGTAGTTACTTAACCAAACGTGTACAGCGTGTAAGATTACAAAACAGCATGTCCACTTTTCGATCTCTTATGAAGGGCGTGCTGCAAGCAACTATTTTAGGACCCTTGTTATTTAGCATCCACATGGCTTGTTTTTGTAAAACGGCAACTTCGCAGAATTCAATATCCAACTTTGAAAAGATATTATTTAAAAGTAAAAACCACAACAAAAGGACAAAATACAAGATTAGTGCCTAGCTATAATGTAAATCACATTTTTAATTCAGAACAGGAAAAACCATTGTTGAAATATTTCAAAGATTGTGTCTATATTTTTTAAGGTTTGACGAATAACGCCTGTGGAAGACAGGTTATGAGGCAGCAATATTATAAAAATAATTTCAGAATGGAAAAAAAATGGCTGGTGTTGAATGGCTTCGATCTTTCCGAGCGTGCCATTAAGATTTAACCCTTAGAGCAACAGAAAGTTGCAGTTCAGCTTGTGCAAAAGATTTAATCGTCGCAACATTGACAAATACTTATTTTCAGGATCTTGCTCCCGATTTTGCTAATGGGATACGTGTGTACAATTTAGATGAAACAGCACCACGACTGTTCAGAAGCCACCGAAAGTGCTAGCACCGAAAGGTATACGATGCCTCTCGAAACTTTATGCACAACTTGCGCCATTATTTGTGCCAGCGGACAATCACTTCTTCTTGTTGTAGATTTTCCTAGGAAAAACTAAAACTTCTATGACCAAAGGGGCACGCTTGGTTTGGCGACAGCGACACCACGCGGATGGATCAATTCAGAACTATACCCTGATGTTATCAAACATTTAATTAAATACAGTTCTTCTTAGAAAGACAAAAGCCATCGCTTTTAATTTTTAACAAACATGAGTCTCGTTTATCACCAGAGGCCTTAGAGCTAGCCAAGTCAAATGGGATTATAATTCTTACTTTGCCACCAGATTTGACCCGTAAAACACAACCCCTCGATGTTGCACTATTTAAACGTTTTAAGAGATATTTATGTACCAAGGGCATTATAAAGATGTTTATGCCTGCTCGAAGCTAACAAGTTTACAGGCTCGAGAACCTCTGGCCTAAGGGTTTGAAAGTCACCTGAGGATATAAATATGTAATACCTGTGGTGAATACAGAATTTTGTCTTACTAGTGTTTCTTAATAACCTAATAATGAATTAGAAAGCTTATATTGGATGATCAACTATTGCTGTGAACGGAAATTTGATGCTTGTCATTTCTGATCATTCACGTACCATAGTAACTCATTATGCCCGCTAGGGCAGATATATATCGATAGCTATCAATATTTATCGATAAGTATCAATAGTTATCGATATTTCTGGACAAATACCGATAAATATGGCTACTATATCGATAATTATCAATACATGTATATAGTATATTTTGTTAGTAGATATACAGTGACAGTGACCGCCCCAACTGGCTACTGCACTAATAACCCGAACACAAACCCTAAACACGATACAAATTAAGCAAGCAAATGCTTCAATAACATAAACCCAGCAAGAAGAAGGACGAGTTCAAAATGCCGTATACCAAATCTCAAGGAATTTATGAGTGACTATTAAAGCAAATGTAACTCAGCATCAAATATCGATGAATATCAATAACTATCGATAATTATCTATCTTTTTTTTTATTCCGCACTCCGCCAACAGCCGTTAGGCCAATTATAGGCGTCACTGTACATTTTATGGGGACTTCCAACCCCACTAACGACTGTCATGATGTTATTATGACAACCAGGACTAACTTTTTTCCGTGGCAGCCGTACCACGAGGTGCCGGGAGAAGCAGCCGTGGAACTCCCACCCAAGTTCAGACCAGAGAGAGCGTTGCTTAACTCTGCTGATCGAACGTGGACGCTTGTTCAAGCTACACCACCCGGGACCTATCGATAAGTATCAATAAGTAACTATCCATATTTATCAATATATATCGACATGTGCAAAACCTGAAAATACTACATCGATATTTAAAGAAGGGTAGGTATATCGACAAACGATATATCGATAATATTATCGATATATCGTTATTTTCGCCCAGGCCTAGTTATGACAGATGAAGATTCACTATGCTTGATATTCCTGACTTATCAATTGTGCTAAAATGCGACGTAAAGATGATTTTTACCAAAGCCTATTCAACATGGCAGTGCTTCAAGAAGCCAGAACGCTTTTTACTACTTTTGATATTGTTTTTTCTAATCTCACTGTGCGCTAGTTCTGAAGAATAATTTTTGTGAAATACTTTTTTGAACGTGGAGATTGTTTTCCAAGAGTTTTTTTAAACGGTCCTAATTATTTTTCAAGAATTGATAAGATTAATTTCAGTAGTTATGTTTACTTGTTATAACACTTTTGAGTTTAATATTTTGAATTTTAAGTGTACTAAGCTAACAAGCATTTGTTTTGTTAACATTAGAGTTTAATTTGTGTTTATTAAGCTCAGCAGCACTTTTTTTTGTTAATATTTTAAATGTAACAATTATCCTATTATTTAATTGTGTTAAAAACTGACTTGATTAAGAAGTTACACTTTTTTAGTATGCAATATAAGCTAAGCAGCTTAAATGCTTAAAAGTTGAAACTATTTAGACAATAAATATGAAGGCAATTGAAATACACTGCACTTTGCAATTTTGGAAGTTGAAATCATTGCACTTGTGCACATGCAAGCAATGAAAATACAAGGTACTTAATGCAAACAGAAATTCAGTTGATCTTTTAAAGAGTTGGGAGTTGAAATTACCGCGATTGTACTGTAATAATTAATAATTTATTGTAAGTTTGTCACTTTACACCCTGTATTTATTTCACCTTGATCAAGTTAAAAGCTTACATTTGGCAACACTGCACAGAAGATTGAAAAATACGATTTTATGCTAAGGTAACATTTAAGCACTTACCAATATTTCATTAAATAAATTGCAATAGTTACTATTTCTGTAGTATATCTTAAAAATACTAGCAACACTAGTTTGCACTCAAACGAAGCTAGTTTAGAAATAATGATGCAGGAAACCTAACCTCAAACTTCAAAAACGAATACAATATGAGAAGAAACGTTTATGTAATTTAATAGAAATTAGTATATTGTCAGTATCAATTTTATACGTATACACATTTACCAATACCATACTTTTAATATCGTCCATGGGCCAGCAATAAAATATTATGAGACTCGTATATAACGAAAATTAAACCCGCCCAATAGAAATTACTGCACACTACAACAATAATGGAGTTTGAAGATCTATATGAACATATGGATCATAACATCATGTATATAACAGAAAACCTTCCTTCACAAGAAAATGAAGCAAAATTTAATGAACAGTTTATCAGTGGTTGCAAATGCAACGATCAATGTTCAATTATAAACAAATGTGCATGTATCTTTAGAAGCGGTGACAATTACACTCAGCTGTCTTCACAAACGGAACATGATATCTACAATGCTTATGTCATTACAACAGCAGATGCAGAGAAACCAATATACGAATGTAATTCCAATTGCAAATGTCGTCAACTTTGTGGCAACAGACTAGTACAGTTTGGTCCTAGAAAACATTTGAAAATAGTTTCTTGTGAACCACTTCAGAACACTGTATCATGTAAAAGAAGAAAAGTGAATACGAACTTCAAAGAATATGATAGTCAACAAATGGACAACGCCAAAGGGTTAGGTTTGATAACAACGGAAAATATTAAGAAAGGCAATTTCATCTGCGAATATGCAGGTGAAGTGATAACTAAACAAGAAGCACTGAAGAGACATAAAGTCAACGAGGAACAAAAATTAATGAATTATATTTTTTGTATTAATGAATACTTTGGTGGGGGAAAAACAGAAACTTTTATCGATCCCTCGAAATTTGGTAATATTGGGAGATATATCAATCACAGCTGTGAACCTAATTGTGAATTAAAACTCATACGAGTTGATAATACTATCCCCAAGTTGTGTATTTTTGCAGCACAAGATATTGACGTTAACTGTGAACTTACATTCGATTATGGCAGTGACACTTTATGGTCGTCAACCGGTGCAAGTTCTAACAAAACACTTTTAAAATGTTTATGTGGCACTGATAAATGTAAAAAATATATGCCATATTCTAAATATGTAGATTAAAGTATAATTAATGACTGTTATACAGTCGAGTCTCGATTATCTGACATCCTGTTTTGCCGGACATATCACAACAAACTAATTTTTATACAGCATACTGTGAATCGTAATGAAGTAATTTTAGTACAAAAAAGAATATTACATATTGATTTCAATTAAATGTTTTTTTTATTCAGCGGGTCTCCTAATAATCAATCTTTAGTAGTTCTGTATTATCGACGTCCAGTCCAGTTTATGTGGGTAAATATATTTATAAAATTATTGTAGCGGATTGTATGTATTATAAATTGCAATAAATCTGGATACAAGTGTTTTTATTTCTTGTTGTTTTAATTATTTGTACTTAAGTTGTAAATGCTGTATGAAACTTAAATAATTATTCCACTTTCAGAGCAAGTTGTAATTGCCTTCTTTAGAAATATAGTACTTACAGCAGATTTGTAATGCTCCAAAAGATCAGGTGTTGGAAATACTATATTCAAGTTTCTAATATCTTTCACTGGCACAATGTAACCACAAGTACGCAACTGTTCATATTTAAATGGATGTTCAGTCCATCTAGGTGATTCCACTTGCTTATCCTTAACTGGAGAAAATAAACGCACAATAATATCTTCCAATTCATCTAAACTCTCTGTAAAAACCACATTCAGACTATAATATATTATCGTCAGTTTACACGTATACCTTTTCCAAGGACTGCCAGTGCCATAATATTGGAGGAATACCATGTATCATGAAACTGCAAGAGTTCATTCCGTACGCTTATACCTTTTTCCTTAGGAACTGTCTCAAGAGTATATCTGTTCCCTGTAGGTTTTACAATATTTTTTATGTTATTGTTATAAACAGCAAACCTTTTACCTGTTCCAAATTTATGGTAGGGATGCTCTGGACTGCATGTATGTTTTTCCAACTGGTCTAATCGCCACAGATCACTAGGTATATTTTTTTCATGCTCCGAGTTCACAGCATTTAATTCTCTTTCTGTTGCAGTTTCAGTAAAGAGTGGGGAAATAAAAAACTGTGCAAACCTCAAAATTTAAATATAATAGTATGAAAGAATTGTCAACATAATGAAATACATACCTATCCAACGTATCAGACAAGTGACCAGGTACTACGTCAAAATAATAAATAGTGTGATCAGGATAAGTAGCAGCATTACTGCTACCACCATGCTCATTAAGAAATTTGCTATAATCGTTTTCATTGGGATACTTTTCAGTTCCCAAGAAGAGCATATGCTCGCAAAAATGAGCTAATCCGGGTACATGATCGGGATCACACAAGTATCCTACAATATTTGTGTTCTATAAAAGTCACGGCGCAGTTCTTTACACCTACCAACGTTAACGTCGAGAGCTGCTGCAGACTTGTCAGTGGAAGGGTCGCTAACGAGCAAAACCTTCATGTGGTTCGCCAGTTCAAGCCCACGGTATGACCTTTTATCTTCCGCAGACTTAGCTATATTATCTATCCGCCGTAATACTGACCCAGTCATCTTTCTGGTTGCAGTTTGGGTCGAGAGCTGAGAACTACAAGAAGTATAATCTAGATCCTAGTGTATTCTAACCTAACTTTCATCATTTCCAACCTAGGAATCAACAAATACCCACCTATACGTGAACAATGTTTGTTTTCGAGAGTGATTTACAAAGTACAGCTTTAGAATGAATCGTGAACGAGTTAGGAAATGCATTCAGGAATACAGTGATACATAAAATAAAAAAGATAAAATCATAAGCACCATGAAGCAATTACGGTTGTCATTGTCAAAATCAACATTGGAATCACCGCATCTGCTGAGCCCAAAGTTCAACCACACGAAAATAACATAAGGAAGCTCCACACAAGTTACCTTTTCTTTTTTAATATTAAATTTGAATATGTAAAATAAGCCAATGGACTAATCGCCACAAAAGCAAAACCATATTTTCTTATTTTACTCATTATTCCATTAGGTATGTTGCAACTGTAAAATGATGGAAGAAGTTGTTTTTGCCCTGACAGGTATTTTTATTTACTACGCTCATAACGTGGTAGTGTTTGTTGAGTAAAAAAGTTCGCCCGAGCAGGGACTTGAACCCTGGACCCTTGGATTAAAAGTCCAATGCTCTACCGACTGAGCTACCCGGGCTAGTTGGTCTTTAACGGCTTCCTTCCGTTATAATAAGGCTTTCTAGCTGCTGATCATGTAAGTCAGCGATACAACCTTAGTAATAAAATGTATAAGTCAGTGATTATATTTGTTTGCTGCTTTTTCTTGACAACGGAACTTAATATTATTATTATTATTAAGTTCCTAGGATAATAAAATTAGCAAAGCAAGATGCAGATTTAGACGTTTTGTTTATAAATTGCAAATGTTTATGTGACATGTGACACTCACAGGTAACACGACTCACCCTGGTGACAGGTGACAAATCAAACGATTTTTTCAAAAATCTAGGAAAATTTCGATAAGCAGCGGGAAAAATATAATAAGATAACTCGGAATGTATCGCCTATTAACATTTTCGGCAGGCAACAAACCGCGACTTCGTCTTGGCTTGTACTTACCTACCTCAAATGTTAATAGATCCTTATTTCCTTGTTACTTAAATAGCTATTAAATATAATATTTCTACAAAAATTTATTAAAATACTTGTGGATCCATTTCAAAATATTTTGCAAGTTACAAAACTTCTTTGTAACGTGTAGCACGATCTCTTACGTAAAATTAAAATTTTTAAGTTTTCAAAACTACTCACACGTGATATTGCTACATACAGGGTGTCCCGCATAGATTGCATAATAATGCACTGGCGTGTTCTTTGCTCAA
Organism: Agriotes lineatus; assembly: GCA_940337035.1. NCBI lineage: Eukaryota > Metazoa > Arthropoda > Insecta > Coleoptera > Elateridae > Agriotes > Agriotes lineatus. The sequence continues at coordinate 96,001 of CALNHX010003872.1, read as the reverse complement.
AAAGAAACATAAAGGTCCTAATAAACATATATTCGCAAATGCATAGTTTCCGAGATACAGGGTATTAATAGTATATTACTTTACAAGGAATGTAGGTAAGATTTACACTACCTACCGAGGACCGTTTGATGCCTGAGTGAGCGAAGCGAACGAGGGTTGCAAGGTTCGAGGTAGTGTAAATCTTCCTACATCCTGTGTAAAGTACATGATTTTTTTCACTACCAATATTTCCTTTTGTAAAGTAAATGATAGGTAATAACCTGGCCTAAAATTATGACATTTGCTAAACTATAGTAGCCTTATAGCGCTGTGACGTTTTGTGTGACAGTTATAAAAGCACTGTGAAAAATTATTGGAAAAAATGCGTGAATACGATTGCAAATGCTGTTTTGTGATCTTTGTGCTTGTATTCTGATTAAAAATGGATAATAGTACGAACGACAATGGTTTTTTTCGTGTTAACCAAGTGACAGACATGGCATCTTATCAGTTGTAATACATGCGGGATGCAAGTAATTCACTTTTCTAGGGAAGTAAGTACATTGTCATGGAAACTGTAACAATTTTTGTAAATGTAGCCTACATCCCTCAAATCAGACAGTGTAAGGATCATTTACAAAGAAGGTAGTGAAAAATAGTATATTACTTTACAAGAGATGTAGGTAAGATTTACACTACCGAGGACCGTTTGATGCCTGAGTGAGCGCAGCGAACGAGGGCAGCAAGGTGCGAGGTAGTGTAAATCTTCCTACATCCTGTGTAAAGTACATAATTTTTTTCACTACCAATATTTTCTTATGTAAAATAAATGGTAATAGCGTAAAATTATTACATTTTCTGAGTTATATCTAGTAGCCTATTTCGGAGCTTGGGGCGTTGTTTTAGTGCTGTGACGTTTTGTTTGACAGTTGACGATTGCGAGTGCTGTTTTGTGAGCTTTGTGCTTGTATTCTGATTAAAAATGGATAATAGTACGAGCGATAATGGTTTTCTTCATGTTAATCAAATTGCAAACACGGTATCTCGTCAGTTATAGTAAATGTAAGTAATTCACTTCTCTAGGGAAGTAAGTACATTGTGATGGAAACCGTAACAATTTTTGTAAATGTTTCCTACATCTCTCAAATCAGACAGTGTAAGGATCACTTGCAAGGAAGGTAGTGAAAAATAGTTATTTGTATTACTAGGGAGGAAAGTGTAAGATTGCCTCCCGCAGATTATTTTTATGGCAGAGCGAGCGTTAGCGAGCGAGTGCAGAAATAATAATCTAAGGGAGGCGATAACACTTTACTCCAGAGTAATACATATAATTTTTTCTACGACTCACTTTTAAAATCATTTCTATGATTTATTATTTTGGATTTCGTTATAAATTTCGTTTATCAAGATCCAGTATGTTATTGAATCTGTATCATCTAAGATCATTTTTAGTAATCTTATTAATTGTACACTTAATGTTAATAAATAAATTCTGATTTTGTTATCAATTTTATTTGTAGAAAATTTTATTTTGCTCCCTAGGGAGAAAAATTTATATTTTGCTCCCTAGGGAGAAAAAATTAATTTTTTCTCCCTAAGAATTTATTTTTCACCCTAGGGAGGACATTGCCTACTTTGGGTTCTAATTTCAGGGAGCAAAAGCGTACTTTCGAAACAAGGAGTAGAAAAAAGTTTTTTTTAATTCGTTTTTCTATGTTATCTAAAAACGCTTTGAGCGATTTTAATGTAATTTTTAGAGTTTGTTTATAATTTTATGAGGTATCTTTCGGACCTATTACAATTGATGTAACAATTCCAGGGGCGTGCCCAGGGGGCATAACGATTAGGTTTTTGCACAAAAAAAATAACGCCCAAGAGATTTTTTGCAATTTTTATAAAAAAATTTAATAAAGCAACTAAAAATGCAACTTTTTTGTCTCCCGCGATTTTTCCAAATCTCGCTTCGTTTTCAAGAAAAAATTTAAAGCCCATATTTTTGCACATCTTTGAACCTGTTAAGACAAAACCTAAAATGCTTCAATATCTAAAAACCCCTTAACCGATTTTAGTGAAACTTTGAAGGTTTACTAGTGCTATTAATGATCATGTTTTGGCACACTTAAATTTATATTATTGGTTCCAGGGCGGCTGGTTTTTTTTTTCAACTTTAACACTCTGTATCTCAGAAACAAAGCATTTCCGGACCCATGTTTATTAGGACTTTTTTGTTTCTTTTTGACCAAAGAAAACGCCAGTGCATTATTATGCAATATATGCGGGGACACCCTGTATACTTGACCATGGCTAAATACTGGTTGTGGCAAATAAGATATATTTCCACTTTATCCATAGTTTGTCCTTGTGATTTATTAATTGTCATCGTAAATAATAGGCGTACAGAAAAAATGTTTTTCCGAAGGCAAAAAGGTAGTGCAATATTAGAATGTGTTACTATATACGTGGTAATAATACTCTTCTGCCTGTGGCTTGTCCACTTAACACCATATCTAAGCAGTTCATAAATAATTTTATATTGATGTATCACAAAGGTGAATTCATTTAAAGGGGTTAATTAAATCTTGGATCTGTATCAGAAGTGTCGGCCAAGAAGATAAGTGTTGCCAATTAGAGAGAATTGGAGACGCATTGAAATATAAAGAAGGTATAGTAATAAATAATAATGTAATAGAGAATATAGAGAATAATTATAAGAATAATAGGTTATTGCTGAATGAGTTAAAAATAGGTGAGAAGAATAAACAATTTAAAGGCCAAATATTAGAAATAATTAACAGAAATAAAGAGGTTATTAATGAAGAAGTAAGGCAGGCACAGAAATATGTTCATAGATTGCAGGTTGATGAATCAAAAAGTTTTAATAGCAAACCTTATTCTATTCCTTTTGCATTAAGAGGACAAGTTAAGAAAAAAATACATAAAATGGTAATAGATGGAGTGATAGAATCTTCAAAAAGCAAGTTTATTAATCCTTTAGGAATTGTTAAGAAACGTGATGGTTTGCTTTGCTTATGTTTACAGACATGCAGAACTAATAGGTATGATTATTGTAAAGGTTGTTGTTTGTTCGAAAGGTTAAATAATTTTATTTCCATAGTGATTTGAAATAGTTAGATGTAAATGGATTTTAATTGTTATGAAGTTATATACAAGGATATTAAGATAGGTTATGAACAATTTGGTAATTAAAAGAAATTGAGAAAAGAAATTTGAAATAAAACTAGTTTGTTTAAATATTTTTCTTAATTGAGGAATTTATATTATGATAAATAAAGTGGTAGGGTCAATCATAGCAAAGAAATATTTAAAAGAAATAAAGTTGGTATATTGATTCAATCAAATTTAGAAAAATTTAAAAAGATTTGTTGGCTGATTTAAATTTGGAAATGCAGATTAAATAAATAAAGTAAATTGTAATTTTATCTTGAAAAGTTATTACATTTGAGTATTTCATATTGGTGATTGGAAGAAAAGATAATGTTAGTGTGAGACAAATATACTTGCTCTGAAATATATAGTCTGTTTTTTTGCTTTATGATTCAGAGCAGGCTTTGCATTTGCATTTTTGTAATAGTGTAGGTAGTTAGTGACAAAGGAAAAAACACTAGTTATGTCAAAAACCATTAGAACTGTCAATGTGTTAACTTATATGCACTATTATACTCAATAAGAGCTAAAATTACTGAACCATTGACATTAAATAAGGTATTGCTTTATTTTAAGTACGTTTATTTAAGCGTGATTGATATCTAACTGTACAGAAACGTCATAAAATTTCTAGACATCTATCTTTTATGTACTAATGTAGAAATAAATATATTATTAATAATTTGCTGATGATTTTTGTTTGTAGAACTGTGTTGTACAAGTTATTATTTATGCTACACATATAACAGGCATTTCAAAATAAAGAGATAATACAAAATACTCTGATAGAACCATTTTCAGAGATATAACTTACCAGAATTTAGGTGGATACACTTCAGGATAATCATCCAGAATCTGATTCAGAAGAGGAATGCAACTCATCTTCCGATTCTGTATCAGATTCGTCCAACCTAATAACAGGAGGTAAGTATATCATCCACACCAATTTAACAATGTGCTTTGCCCAGTCACTTTATATTAGTAGTTCACAGTGTTCAACGTTTTTTCCCTATATTTGCTGTACACAGTGATAGAGATTTAAGCCATAAATTAGCAATTATGTCTTTTGAGGGAGGCTGAGAATTTATATCCTTATTATAATAGTTCTTACATAAACTCCATGCCAATTTAATTGGGTTGTATGGACAGTGGTATGGAGGTAATCTAAGAATTTCATGCCCATGTCGTTTTTTGTCAATTAGTATTGCTCTTGGTCAATATGTAAAGTAAAATTAAACTCCCATAATTGGGTGGTTTATCGATAAGAACCGAATTATATGGTGCATTATCCATAATTAACACACATTTTCCATTCAATTTGGCCAAAGCAGGGATTAACTGTTTTTCAACATTGACTAAAAATGTCACCATTGATACATTTATGATAGCCCCTGTCATTATTGTCCGAGTCCAACAGTAAGTCACATCCTGGTAAAGTTTCATCCAAAAACATGAATATACATTTTTCACTATAATTTCGAAATTGTAAATATTTCCTTTAAAAGGCAATCCGCCGAAATGATATGACTCTTCTCACACGGTAAGAATCTAGTTTAGCGACCAACTCCGATCGACATGTGCTATACACCATTCGACGCGTCTCGTCGAGCTGAACAATATTGTCCATGGGGACAATCGGGGCAGACCAATGGTTACTGAGATACAGCACTCTAAAGTTGTTTTTTTATAAACTTTTTTCTTCGTAGAAAACACTCTGGGGCCTTTGGCGGGGCGCCGCACAGCATTTCGCGCAGCGTACCTCACCGAAGGCTAATAACAAGTCACACTGCGCGCCACCTAACCTAACCTTACCTAACATAACCTAACTTAACCTAATCTAATTTAGCGACCAACTCCGATCGACATGTGCTATACACCATTCGACGCGTCTCGTCGAGCTGAACAATATTGCTGCTGGGGACATTCGGGGCAGACCAACGGTTACTGAGATACAGCACTATAAAGTTTTTTTTCTAAATTTTTCTCGTGAAAAATACTCTGAGGCCTTCGGCGGAGCGCCGCGCAGCGTACCTCACCAAAGGTTAATAACAAGTCACAATGCGCGGCACCTAACCTAACCTAACCTAACCTTACCTAAACTAACCTAACCTTACCTTACCTAACCTAACCTAACCTAACCTTACCTAACCTAACCTTACCTAACCTAACCTAACCTAATCTAATCTAACCTAACCTAACTTAACCTAACCTAACCTAACCTAACCTAACCTAACCTAACCTAATCTAACCTAACCTAACCTAACTTAACCTAACCTAACCTAACCTGGGTCTAGGACGTTTCGCCGCCGCCGTTTCGCCATCGCCGGTTCGCCACGGCCGTTTCGCCGCCAGGCCGTTTCGCCACCTGCCGTTTCGCCACCAAGCCAGTTCGCCGCCAGAACAATTTCAATATTTGCAATAACATATAGATACACACATGATCATGACCTAACCTAACCTAAACTAACTAATTTGGGTAAAAATTTGGTGGACGGTCCGGTCTAGTGCGCATGCACAAAAATGTAACAGTGAACAGAAAAATGTAACGTTGAACAGACTCTCTCTCGTATTTTTTCTCTAAAAAAATCATCAAGACCTAACAACTAACATAAACCATTAACCTGAACCACCGCCGAGAGCCCAATAACATTGCTCTAAAAATTACCAGACGATAGCGGCACCCACAACATTTTGACGGACGCTGATCGTACCATAAACCTTACTTCATTGGCAGCTCATGCGGAATAGACCGGACCGTGCACCGAATTTCACCCGGAATTTGTTGTTTTGATAATAATCTTAAATGTTGACATTAACATTCTGTAAATTTGAAATCGTTAACATTGGCGGCGAACTGGCCCGGCGGCGAAACGGCTTGGCTGCGAAACGGCCGTGGCGAACCGACGGTGGCGAAACGGCGGCGGCGAAACGTCCCATTCCGACCTAACCTAACCTAACCTTACCTAACCTTACCTAACCTTACCTAACCTAACCTAATCTAATATAACCTAACCAAACTTAACCTAACCTAACCTAACCTAACTTTACCTAACCTAATATAACCTAACCTAACCTAGCCTAACCTAACTTAAACTAACCTAACCTAACCTTACCTTACCTAACTTAACCTAACCTAACCTAACTTAACCTAGCCTACCCTAACCTAACCTAACCTAACCTATCCTATCCTAACCTAACCTAACCTAACCTATCCTAACCTAACCTAACCTAACCTAAACTTACCTAACCTAACCTAACCTTACCTTACCTAACCTAACCTAACATAACCTTACCTAAACTAACCTATCCTAACCTAACCTAACATAACCTAACCTAACCTAACTTAACCTTGCTTAACCTCACCTGACCTAACATAATCTAACCTAACCTAACCTAACCTACCCAAACCTAACCTAACCTAACCTATTCCAAACCTAACCTAACCTAACCTAACCTATTCTAACCTAACCTAACCTAACCTAACCTTACCTAACCTAACCTTACCTTACCTTACCTAACCTAACCTAACATAACCTTACCTAACCTAACCTATCCTAACCTAACCTAACCTAACCTAACCTATCCTAACCTAACCTAACCTAACCTAACCTTATCTAACCTAACCTAACCTTACCTTACCCAACCTAACTTAACATAACCTTACCTAACCTAACCTATCCTAACCTGACCTAACATAACCTAACCTAACCTAACCTAACCTTGCTTAACCTCACCTGACCTAACATAACCTAACCTAACCTAACCTAACCTACCCAAACCTAACCTAACCTAACCTATCCTAGCCTAACCTAACCTAACCTAACCTAACCTAACGTAACGTAACCTAACCTATCCTAACCTAACCTAACCTAACCTAACCTCACCCAACCCAAACCAACCCAACCCAACCCAACCCAACCCGCCCCGACCCAACCCGACCCAACCCAACCCAACCCAAACCAAACCAATCCAAACCAACCCAACCCAATCCAACCCTACCCAACCCAACCCAACACACATGATTTAACATAAATACATTTTAATGCGAACGCGCCATAGACTTAGTGTGGGACAACCTACCCTAACCTAACCTCACCCAACCCAAACCAACCCAACCCAACCCAACCCAGCCCAGCCCAACCCGACCCAACACACATGATTTAACATAAAGACATTTTAAAGCGAACGCGCCATAGACTTAGTGTGGGACATTTTAATTTTTACTGTGCTGTATCTCAGTAACCGTTGGTCTGCCCCGAATGTCCCCAGCAGCAATATTGTTCAGCTTGACGAGACGAGTCGAATGGTGTATAGCACATGTCGATCGGAGTTGGTCGCTAAACTAGATTAGGTTAAGTTAGGTTATGTTAGGTAAGGTTAGGTTAGGTGGCGCGCAGTGTGACTTGTTATTAGCCTTCGGTGAGGTACGCTGCGCGAAATGCTGTGCGGCGCCCCGCCAAAGGCTCCAGAGTGTTTTCCACGAAGAAAAAAATTTATAAAAAAAAAAAACTTTAGAGTGCTGTATCTCAGTAACCATTGGTCTGCCCCGATTGTCCCCATGGACAATATTGTTCAGCTCGACGAGACGCGTCGAATGGTGTATAGCACATGTTGATCGGAGTTGGTCGCTAAACTAGATTCAAGCCCAATTTTCTTCCATTCACAATTTTGTATTTATATCTCATATTTGTTAAAGTGTAGTATAATTTTAAACGACTCCCAGTATAATTCAGTTCCTCCCTTGCACACAGCAATAAATTATCGAAAGTAAAAAATTCCAAATTTTCTTCTTCCTTTTCTTTATTCATGTTATCATTCCGTTATTGCTGGAGTTGTGATTTTGCTTCGTTTCGATTTTTGTGTTGCAATCGAAATCTAGCATTATAAGAAATTGTTAGAAATGTTATATCTGTTTAATTCTTAATACTTACATCGAAGATTTGACCAATTCTTCCAATGATGGCTGTTTTACTTAAGTTACCATTGATATCTTTTATATTAGTAGAACGGTGTTTTATAGCCTCTTTGGTTTTACTATTACCTAATATTGCTTTTTCGTGGCATTTTATTAAGATTTGCTGAAGTGTCAACTTGACAATCCCGGCGATCTGGATTTTGACATTAGTTATATTTTGTAACTAAACTGTTGTACACTGCTAAAATAATATAAATGCAAAGCCTGCTCTAAATCATAAAGCAAAAAAATAGACTATACTTAGGTATAACAATTTACAATAAAAAATAGCAGTGGTAGTGAAAAAACAAAACAAATTACAAATGGGATACATAACGTATTTCGCAAATAAAAAATTGTAAACACTAAACATTTAAGCAATAATACAAAGGATATATAAAACATAATTAGACCAGTAGTACTATACGCAACAGAAACATGGACGCTAACGAGGAAAGAAGAAGAAGATCTACGAATTTTTGAAAGGAAGATATTACGAAGAATACTGGGACCAATAAAGAATGATCAAAATGAGTACAGACCAAGGATGAATTTTGAGCTAGTGAACCAAATGAAAGGAGAAGATATTGTTACTTATATTAAAGGGCATAGGATAAAATGGCTAGGTCATGTGATGAGAGCTGACAAAAAAGAGCGATAAGAACAGTAACAGATTGGAAACCAACAGAGAACAGAAAAAGAGGAAGACCCAGAACGAGATGTCTGGAGAATGTAGAAGAGGACTTAGTCAAGCTTGGAGTTAAGAATTGGAAGGAAAAATGCAAGAATAGGAAACAATAGATAAAAATAGAAAAAGCCAGGACCAACAGAAAACAGTAGAATAATGAAAACAAGGAAATATGGGAACCAATCCATCTCAAGAATAAGGATTTAGAAAGGTTAATTAAGCAGCCATAACTGCTTGCAGTTAAGTGCTTGATATATACAGGGAGTTTATTATAACGCGCAATGTGTGTAAATGCGTTTATTTTAAAATGCAATATGGAAACGTTACTGAGTATGTAAAAACATAATATATTGTACGAGGGAAGGATTTCTGTTGATAAAGACTTCAGTTTGCAGCAAGTATGTGGGTTATTACATGCTCTGTTGTTCTTTCTGATGCTTCTTTTTCAATAAAATTACGTTTCATATATTGCATTTTAAAATAAACGCATTTACACGTGGCGTGGCGTACCCTTAGAAACCAATAGTAACATTCAATTCTTTATGGAAACGGGAATGCCACAAATAATAAAATTTTTTGAATGGAGATATTCAAATTTCTACCTCAGTGGAGAGTGGTGGCACCTTAATCTTGTGGCGTGTCACAGAAGCTTCGGCAACTACTGCCGTGCTACTGCAACTACGTTTATTCTATTCACCGTAAGATGGCACAAGTGCTGGAATATGAACATGGATATATTAGTACAGGATACGTTCACTACATGTAAACGTACGTCGAATCTTAAAATAACATATCACGGAGTTCGGTACCTTCCCCCATTTCATTCTAACCTATATCACTTTATTTCTCTCTCCCTTTAGACGTATTTCATACAATGTTTCGTACGCTTAATTTTGAAGTTTTGAAATGAAAACGTCAGAAGTGTCATACAATTTCACAGTTTATTCTTCGAAAATTGAACTTTAGCAATGGTTTTGATTGCTATTATCAAAGAGGATATATCCTCTTTGGCTATTATTATCAACCGTAAAACTTAAAGGCGTTAGCGAGTGAATATCTTGCGCACCCCCACACCTCATCGAGTGAGGTTATCAAGTGTTACCTGTTAAGGTTATGTTTTCTAATTTGTGTTTATTTATACGATTACTTCTTTTCTACATTTTGTAGCATCTTGAGACCAAAAAGACTATCTCTGGCACCATGTAACACGAGTTAAATGTATTTTATTAGAATTTCTCTCAATGGCGAGTCCAAGTACCTCTCTAAAGGATAGCGCTATACGTAATTCACACATTGAGAGTGACAGAAATAGATGCTACGTCTTGTTCCACTATATCAACGGCACGCCGTATCTTGTACTTATATATCTATGAATATGAAATAGAAGACAGAGCCGACGAATAATGTTCCGTTAGTTCCTTGATTTTTAGATTTAGCTAGCGTCATCAGTATTTTGACAGATTTGGTTGCAGGTCGGTCAAAGTTATACTTGTAGATTCTCTTGAATAAAAATCAGCAGGGTATTGCCTATTGCATATGTGACTGGTGTTAGTGAGTTCAATAAGAATAGAAAATGCCGCGGCTGTCTCAATTCCAGAAGAAATCTCGACGAGGATTGCTTTTCAAGCGGTATGTACAAACATTTTTATTTAGCTGTAGCCGCTTCGCTGTATAATTTTTATAGGGGCATCTAAATTCGTGGAGTAAAGGCCTCACCTTTTAAGCCTGTCACACCATTAGTTAGTTTGACAAACTAAACTGATCAGTCTGTTTTAATATACGCCGAGTTTGATCAAACACTGAGGTTAAGTGACCGCCATCTGGTGGTCAGTAGTATAACGTTCCGTCCGAGATTCTCACCAACTGAGGATTTCATAGTTTTCGGTGTACGTGCAATAGCTACCTTATAGCTTTCTGTATGTTTACTAACGTGCTTGAGGCGATAGCGTCGACATATCTCGACGACAAAACACATTATTCATGCTTGACTTTAAACCTTAAATAAAAGGCATTTGTCACAATAATTGTTACAATAAAATAACAGTATAAGTTGTTAAAGGTTTTTATTAACTTTTTTTTTTAAATACATATCCTTTGCTTTTATATATACAGGGTCTATATATTTTACATTTTTACAATCTCTACCACTTACTGCCGGTCTTATAAAGGCAACTAATCTGACGTTAACTTTAATTCGCTGTTAAAATAAACAAAAGCGCATCAAAACGTAAGTGCTTATGACATTTTATTCATTAGTAAACAAGTTTTGATGCGCTTTTGTTTACTTTAACAGCGAATTAAAGTTAACGTCAGATTAGTGGCCTTTATAAGACTTAAAATTCTATTTATTCCAATTGTCCAATTAAATATAAGTAGTTTCACAAAGTTAGTTGCAATAAATTGTATAATTTTGCTGTTGTGTTCATATATAAAAGTAAATGGTACATATTTTTAATGTACTCGCTAATGTAGTACTTTGCAATGTTGCTATACCCCGTAACTAGAAATTTTACTTATTAAAAATTTCGTTACATTATAACATTTTGTAATGCTCATTACAAATGCGGGGGTACAATACTTTAAGCGCTTGCCAATTTGAAATGCTTTCGCTTCTATTAAGTCATGCATTGCCTCGCTTTTATTTTTAGTTAAAATATGCATTTGGCAAAATTTACATTTAAATTTATGCAAAACTATTTTACTAATAAACCCCGAAACATACAAGAGTTTGTTCCGGTATATTCGGTATGTTCCGGTATATTCGTATGTTAACTGGTAAAATAAACGCTTTAATCTATTGGTCTCATTTGTAACTATGGAAATGATCTGTTTGATTAAATGGTGGCATAGAAACGAAACTCTTATGTTAACCATTCAAATAAATTTCCTGTATAAATGCTTTGCCTTTGGAGTGAGCTGTACTGATCTAGGAACATTGACGTCGTGCAGCATGGAATGACGGGCTATAAGGAAAAATAAAATTAAAACATCAAGTTTTTCATTAAATCCTGCATCAAAAAACAAACGTGAGATTTTTCATAGGTACAGTCGTGTGCAAATAAATCTGGGACAGTGTTTTTTTCACATGCAGATTCAGTTAAGAATTTGAAGAATATTTCCATGGATTTCCTCTTATCAGAGAGAGTTACGGGTTTCAGTACCTGTTAAAGTTTAATGTAACTCTTTCTGATAGCAGGAAATCCATGGAGATATTCTTCAATTCTTAACTGAATCTGCATGTGAAAAAAACACTGTCCCACATTTATTTGCACACGACTGTACATTACGGCATAATAAATGCAAAAATATAGTATATTATTAAAAAAATTAAAGCCACGAATTCACTACTTTAGATCAAAATTCCCTATTAAATAAAAAATGAATTCTTTGTTAGTTTCCATTAAATGAATCTGTTCACCTTTAAACGGTTTTTGGTGTCCTACTGCTTTCAAGCACACTTGCTAATAAAGGCTCGCTAGCTCCCACGATATCAACGCTACTCCATTGTCCTTTTCCACTCGTTGACGCAGTAAAAGTAAAACTATCATCCAGCAATTCAACTGCCACATTAGTAGAAGCCACTGATAATAATTCTTTACTTGTACTTGTTAATTCCATTGTAAAAAATATTATTTGAATACATGGTTTTGTTAGTTCCATGGCAATGAGAAGTAAAATGGTAAATTTCAAAATTACACTCACAGGTCAGTGGTGCAGGCAAATGCGGGCTTGGAGCAGCCGTCTTCTGTGTATACATATTCGAAGCCATGTCTTCCTTTCAGAAATGATTATGACAAACTCTGCAGGATCGATACACTGAATTCAGGTTCGTTGTAGGAAGCACAGTATTTCCACAAAGTTTTGCCTATTCCCGATACCGTTGCGGGAATTTTTCGGGATTGGGAAATCGATGCCTTGTAGAAAATTTATTGTAGCAGCCTACTACATTGTAGTTACGTTTACCAACCATGATAAACATAGAATAATGTAGAAGTAATAAATAATTGTGTGTTAGATACTGACTTGTAACGCTACCTGGTTATATTTATTTTTGTAAATTAATCTGTAGCATTAATTAATGGTACCCTTATGAATGGTAGCTTCTAACTGGGCCTAGGGTCGATTTATTAATACTTGGACTGGTTTAAAGAACAAGTAACGGAAAATAAATGTATTTAACACTACAATTGGTAAAATAAAATAAATCATTTGCATAATTATGTACAAGTTATTCTACTATGTATCCAGCCAAAGATGAGCCCTGCGACATCGTTACACGAAGTTAGAACAGAGATCGTTTTCTCTATGCGTCACTCTCATTATTTACGAGTGCGACAAGAATAGCATTACACGTCTCTAAGTGTTTGGAAATGGATTTGACTAGCGCGGTATGTGTCTGTAAAATACGGTGTAGCCGACCTTAATTATAAATTCCTATGTAACACTGCCTGTTTATATTTATTTTAGTAAATTAAACTGTAGCATTATTACGTTATGTCCTTATTAATAGTAGCTTTTGTTTGGGGAAGGTTTCGGTTTACTTATACTTTGACTGATTCAAAGGAGCAAGACTTAACAGAAAATACATTTATTCTTTACTATGTACATGCCATAAAATAAAAATAAATCCTTTACTAAATTATATACAAGTTATTTTTTATCCGGTATCGATCTTGTATTAGACCCTAGAGCGGTAGGTCACCTCGGTTACATCGGCGTAGGACGGCGATTTTCACTATGGGCGGTCGTTGGGCCGAACGGTGGATTCGTTTCGATGTTGGCAGAACTGGAACGTCAAAGCAAATTACAAATGACAGGTAGTGCAGGTGTAAATAAACGGGCGATTCTAGTCTATTTCGATTAAAGGGGGTTTGATTAAAACTATGAATTGATTACTTTATGCAAGGATCTGTACACGTGGGTGATATAGTGATAACCCAGCTGAATATGACCTGGTTAACCTCGGATTAAATTCCAGACAGCTGTTATCTGACTTTCAGCGCGTGGCAAGGTTACTTTACCACTTGGACAAAATGTAATTTTATCAGGGTAAATACGTCGTTTTACTGCCTTTAGGGAACAGCTTGTTTCATCGAGAAGTACGTGCCGGTCTTTAAGACCCAAAATTATAGACTCCTGAAGCTTTAGCGAATATCGTACCGCACAATAATTTCAATTAACGAATGCCGAACGTCCAGCGATACGTTAATTAATTTTTTGGAGCCTCTAAGGACTGCCAAGCCCGTAAATTAATTCAATTAACTTATTAAGATAACCAATCATAAATTAATTGCATACAATCGGCTGAACGTGGCCCACAGAAACTTTACTGTAGCTCATTCCGACTTCAGATATAAGCTGATTCAAATTTGAATTGAAACGGATACCTGGGAAGTTATTTCGAGTTTATCTCGAAATTCTCTGGTGTGTTTCTGATGGCCCGGGTTAATTTCGGGTGGTCCAGCTGAGGCAGACACGAAGCCTCCCACAGCTGAAGCCGCGGGATCGGCCTGGGAAAGCGAGTTCGCTCCGTCGGGATAATAATCCCCTGGAGTCCGCGGTGCGATTGCAATTTATATGCCGCGGTCGGCTACTCGGGACTCGTCGCGCCTAGGAGAAGGGATGCGTACTGGACGAGCTGCCGTACCGTCGGCGCAGATCGAGGAGCTCGCGGTTAGAGCGGACGGGGAATTTTCGATTGTTGTAACTTCCACTGTTGCACTAGGCGAAAATTAAGCGCTTTTAAATTGTAATTAAATTTGGTAGGGCTTAATCTCGAGCGAAACGTTATACTTAGAACAAATGAAAATATTATCCGTAAACAGTAAAAATAACTACATATATTAGCAAAACTATTCGGAAAAAAATGGGGGCTATTAATTCGGAAATTATACATAAATTAGGTCAATTTCCAAGATTATTTATAATCTTTCACAGATTTTTGTAATTAAAATCGGTATTATAGGCAACATTGTATGTGTCCATAAACATATGATGAACATCTGATCTGTCCTTCACATTTTTTGAAGTTATTTGCCGTATAAACGCTTTTTGACAGTTTTGTAGTGGTTCACTAATAATAAGCAGCAGTTCTTTCCAGGGTTAAAAAAAGTGTAATTTTATGCATTAATATGTCATGCAAGACAAGACATTTCGCACAGTTTCGGCAATTGTTGCAGAATGTATTGAACTATTTCGAGAAGGAAAAAACGGTGGGCATTTACTTCCTTTATCTTGTGTGCAGGAGGTATGACAAGTTTTTTATTATTTTGTACAGTCGTTTGTCTATGGTGGCGAAGACTTTAGAAATTAGTATGTCTACTGTTAAAAGGGTGAAGTCTCGTAGAAGTAACCAACTAGTTTTATCTAGTGCTGGTACCTACAAAGTGATCCCGCAAGAAATTGAAAACTGCAGACCTACCAGATTCTTCTAAACTAAATTTCTCAAAGACGAGCACTTTCAGTGCAACGCCACAATCAACAGCCAAACAACCTGACCACGTGCGCCACACACCAACATCTAAGGATTACTACAAATGAACTCAGTGTCTGAGAAACTACGAAGGAAATTAATCAGTTAAAACTTTGAAAAGTAGCTGGGCCAGACAGCATACCATCTGAGCTATTAAGTTTCTACCCTTATAGCACGGCACATTTACTGCAAACACTTAAACAGACTATTTCGAACACCAGAAGAATACCTACAGAGTGGAAGGACGGTCCCATTATCAGACTGCTAAAGAAAGTTAATCTGGGGGAGTGTCAAAATTGACAAAAGATCGCTCTTCTTAACCATTGAACCCACCCTTCGCAATGATCAAACAGATTTCAGCCCACATGGCTTAGTATGGTTATATCAATACATCTTAACAGTTCATCGAATATTTCCTTTTCTGTTGGGTTCCATCGCTGCGCGTTCCAGTAACCAATGCTCATGTACTGTTTTCGCAGCTTTCATCTACTTAAACAATTTCTATCCCTGTTCCGACGTATTATTAATGTGATACTAATTAGGTGCTTGATAATATTTAAGTTGATTTAGATTCTAAATGGATGGTGTTATTTTGGTGTAAAAACTAAACTTTATTAGTTAATTATAATAAAATAAAATTTAATAAATATTATTGAAAAGTATTTTTTGCTTAATTTCAATTAAAATCTAAACGAAAGCTAGAATCATATACCTAACCTCAGAAAATCATCTTGTATGTCAGCTCTGTAAACATCAGTTAATTGTCAAACTATGAATGCTGATTTGACTAGACATTTTTTAATCTTGTACCACACAGACAGCATTGATGACCAGGGCTCTTCTTTGTCGGTTGCATAGTATTTGACGCAAATCCTGGAACTGGTCTTGGGCAGCTAGGCCACCTCAGTTGCATGGGCGCATGGTAGAGATCTACGCTATGAGCGGTCGTTGGAACGAGCGGGGGATTCGAGTTAGTGTTGGCAGAACTGGAACACAAATAAATTAATGACAGCTCGAACTATTGTAAATACACGGTATAATTTTAGTTTGTTTTAATTACAAAGGAATTGATTGTGGCTATGATCTCGGTACTATACGCGGTTTATCTGCATACATGGGTATCTTTGTGATAACCTCGGGTGAAGAGTTTACCTAGTGCGAAGGTCGGATTCTTGTGTGATGTTATCTGTTCTCATGCGCGTGTCAAGGATACTTTCCAAGAAAGACAAAAATAAATGTCCACAGGGTAAGTACGTGGTTTTGCTATGTCTTGGGAACCCGCCTATTTCCTCGTGAAATGCGAGACAGGTTTTGATGCCCAAAAATACAAACTCAGGAAGATTTAGCAATAATGCACTCAAATGTACGCAAATTTCAATTAATCATTTGTATGAGCTTCAGTGCTTTGCACGAATTTGAATTCTTCAGAGACACGCCTTCTAAGGGTCTGTTTTAAACGTAGCGCCTGGTTTTCTTGTCTGTGGCGCGTGGGAGCGTTCAGTAAGGCAGAAATGAATTCTCTTTATTATTAAATGAAATGTACTTGTGTTTGTAGTTTTCAAAACCACAAGCAATAGGCATAATAAGTAATTGATTTCTGAGATAATATCGCTATTAAAAATAATGGGAAAATTGTTTACAAAAACCCGGAAATAGAAACGGCCGAATGCAACTATGGTACTTTTGCCCGTTTAACACGGCATGCAGTGTTGTGCATTTTTTAATAGGTATGATAACCAATGAGAGAAAAGTTGAGTATGCAAGGCCTGACAGCCAAGAGGGGTCTTTTCGCGAGTGGATTATTTGTAATAATACACGTGTACCATACAAAATTTTATCCAACAACTCAATAAATACCAAAAAGCATACATTTCGTATTGACATTTGTGAAAAATCAGAGTGACAAATTAATTCAGAGTGAGTTAAAGTATTTATAAGAGTGAGTTAAATACTTATGTCACGTGTGGTTATTTATTATAACCCACGGTGTTAAGGGACAAGTGGTTATGTTATAAACAAACTAAATAACCCACGGTGTTGGTGGCAACGTGTATTATGATGTAAACAATCTAGTAATAGCTTAGTTTACTTGTTTAAAACAAACTAGTAAAACACACAATTACTATTGAGTATTGGATGAAGCATTTTAAATTGAATTTTTAAAAGTTGGGTATACACTAGAAGTTCTGACGTGTCTCCTCTACTGGCTCCGAATTAATACCACAAACTGCTCTAATTTTTTTTTTCGATTGCGCCGTATTATCTTCTCAATTCTATTGAAGTAATCGAATATATATTCCTTCAGTTTTTTCAATGGTTTATTTAAGGAAGGTTGCTGCTCATTAATAGCTCTGCTATAATTGTTGTAAATATAACTCACTTGTATTTAAAAACATAATGAATATTACAATAGATATTGGAGTCGTTAATATGAATAAGCTATAAATTAATCAATATGTTTTCATGAAACCAGAGGTGGCTGCTATATTCAGTTGACTTTGTGACACTTCCTCCAAATATATACCATCGTTCCGTTATTGTTATCTTTGACCTGTATTACTTATATTTGTTATTTTAGCATTTTGTAAATATAAAAATATTGTAATATTCTTTACCCTTTAACACTCTTTGTCATTTTTTACTTTTGTTACTTCTTTAACCTACATTAAATGAAGGACTATATTGTAATATAAAACTCGTTTTTCAGGAAGTTTATGGAAATATTACCACAAAACGTATCTTTACAAATTTTCCTTTTTTCACTCAAAGATATGACTGAATACTCTACCGTAATACTTCTTTGTGCGAAAAATCGTGTTTTATATTTTACTTTTGCCGTTGTTAACATCCAAAGAGATATGTATTCTGCATAATATGATTGCCACTTTCCAAAATTTTTCAAAAATATGTGTTCATCTACCTCGTAAAGATAAAAAACATTATTTATGCAGTAACATTTGTGGCTTGTAATTTTAGCAAGGTTTTTCGCCCTTTCCTCTGTAAGTTTGATAAGATTCAATATTAACTCGTAATCCTTTATTATTTTGATCATTTTTGCGTCTTGGTTAGTAGTTTTCTTCACTTGCACCATTACACCAGAACCCTCGGAATACAAAAAAAATAATATCGAATAGATTGATTCCGTGACTGCCCTGCCATAAACTGATCTCTTGTGCGATATGATACTTTATTGAATAAAAATTAATGTAGTAGTTTTTTCGATTTTTTCAAAAACGGCTCTAACGATTTTTTTTCAAACTTTTTATTTTTATTACGTTTTTAATGTGTATTGATGTGAGATAGGTGATTTTTTTCAATTTTTTTATTAACTCCTATTTTAAATAGAACACCCGGTATATTATATTTTTGAATTCAGCTTAAAATGTTAGAGAAAATTTGTCTCTTGAACTAACACTCTATTTTGTACCGTTTTTGTAGAATTTGTAATTTTTGAAAATTTTTGACAAATGCTGAAAAATTAAAAATCAAATTTTTGGCTAATTATAAGATCACTCTAACAGGAAGTTGTGTGAGTGTATCACACAAAATTTTTTTTTAAAGGAATTTGGTCAACTTAAAGGATATCAGATATATTAATGAGCAAAACGTAAACATGTGCATTCAAAATTTAACACATACTAGTCCAGTTACATTAGGATCCGCCTGCCGAAAAAATCCAAGTGAACTGAAATTTTGCATACACCTTTATTTTAACATTACAAATAATGTTTCAAAACTCCCCATCGATATCGCTCTTGCGTTTTGAGTTATTCAAGGTCAAAGGTCACAGAAATTAGTTTCTCGCAAATATCTCGCTTTCTATGGGTCGTATGACTTTTTTAGTTATTACAAAAAATGAAACCTAGGAAATTCTCTACAAAAAGGAGGTTTTTTACGTAGAACTAACCATTCAGTGAATAACACACTGTTAAGTTTTGCAGACGGGTTTTACTTCTTTTTACGATAAAGGAAGTATTGGATTCACCCCAAAAATTCGAAATTTAGTTTTCAACAGATCTTCACGTTTTAGAGTCCCCTACACCCAAAAAAACGTGTTTTTGTTCATTGGTCTGTCTGTCTGTGTGTCTGTTTGTCTGTGAACAGAATATCTCAAAAACGAAAAGAGGTATGGCATTGAAACTTCATATATAAGTTTTGTGTACTATCAAAATGCGACAGCAAGCTTTTGAAGAAAATGAAACGATTTTTTTTTCAAACTTTACATTTTTATTACTTTTTTAATATGTATTGATTGATATGAGTGATTTTCAAGTTGAATTTTAGATGTATTTAACTGAAAAATCACTTATCTCACATCAATACTCTTTAAAAATGTAATAAAAATGTAAAGTTTGAAAAAAATAGTTAGAACCGTTTTTGAAACACAAGAGTAAACATCATACTTCCGGTTATGCGATTTTCTTCAAAAGCTTGCTCTCGTATTTAGATAGTACACAAAACTTATATATGAAGTTTCAACTCCATACCTCTTTTCGTTTTTGAGTTATTCTGTTCACAGACAGACAGACGGACGGACGGAGGGACACACAGACCAATGAGCAAAAAAATGTTTTTTTCGGTTCAGGGGACTCTAAAACGTGAAGATCTGTTGAAAACTCAATTTCAAATTTTTGGGATGAATCTAATACTTCCTTTATCGTAAAAAGAAGTCAAACTCGGCTGCCAAATTTAACAGTGTGTTATTTATTCAATGTTTAGTTGTACATAAAAAACCTGTATAATCGTTTTTGTAGAGAATTTCCTAGGCTTCATTTTTTGTAATAACTAACAAAAGTCATACGACCCATAGAAAGAGAGATATTTGCGAAAAACTTTTGAGACATTATTTGTAATGTCAAAATAAAGGTGGATGCAAAATATCAGCTCACCTGGATTTTTTCGGTTTTCCGTCTAATGTAACTGGACTAATACGCAATTATTTCAGTTATCCACTCTCGAATTTAGGAAAAGTGTTTTATTTGAGTTAAGTTTGATTGTCGTTTATTTACTGCTATTATGATATATATTTTTTAACATATTTTATTCAGTTGATTGATATAAGCTTTGTAAATTGAGTAAAGTAAGGTATGATCTGGTGAGCTACTTATGTTCTTCAGGTTTGCTCATGTAGGGTGATGCAAAAGCATATTCGAGGCGGTATTGTATAAATGAGAAACAATTTTAAAGTTTATAATTACGCCAATGCTTTTGCTCGGCTCACTCTTTGTATCCGAAGCCGGACAACTCGGCGCTGCCACTTCGGCGCCGCCATCTCGGCGCGGGGCCAGCTCGGCGCAAAGCCATCTCGGCGCCGAATTCAAATTTGCAAACTACAGTGTGCACTACGTAAGAAAATTATTATAAACAAATAATAAATAAAGTGATCGCCAAAAAGCTGCCATCAAATTAAAAAAAAACATTATTTAGAATTTTTTGGAAAATCTAACACTGACGACCAGAGGTGGTTGCAAAATGGGCCAAACAAAAGTTGTCACGTGACTTCCGTTATCAGTAAAATTTAACATTTTTTAAAAATAATTACGAAGCATGCATTTACTAGTCAAGATATATATAATAAGCACACAGGCCTAGTGGCCCAAGGTTTGTAAAAGAGAAACTATTGCTCAAGAGTTTTTTGCACTACTTCTCTCCATGTTTTCCTGTCTTCTGCCACTCTTCTCCATCCTCTAACTCTTACTGCTTCCAAGTCCTCCTCAACTTGTCGCCTCCAGCTAACTCTAGGTCTTCCTCTCCCCTTGTTATCTAAAGCCTGCGTATTCAGAATTTGCTTAATCATTCTTTCTTCTTTTGCTCGTGTAATATGTCCCATCCATCGAACTCTCTGAGCTTTGACCACTTTTGATAATTTCGGTTCGTTATAAAGCTCATACAACTCCTGATTGTTTCTTCTCTCCCACACCTCTTGCACTTTCTTGCCCCCAAATATTCTTCTCAACATCCTTCTTTCCCATATGTCTATTTGTTCTAAAACGCTCTTTGTAATAGCCCACGTTTCGCATGCAAACATCACTGTTGGCCGTATAACTAACTTATAAATTCTGAGTTTTGTACTTCTTAATACTGCTTTTGATGTTAGTGAAAGCATGAGAGCTCCAGCACTTGCTTTAGTTTAGTCTTTTAGTCTATGTTTTATTTCTTCCTCATTCCCTCCATTTGCGTGAAAGACAGCTCCCAGATAGATCAAACTTTCTACTCTTTTTATTTCTGCCTGTCTCAGCCCCTGTTCTTCTTCTAGGATCAGGTTTTCTTTTCTCCCCCTTTTACTCTGTATTCCTAGATCCATGAATTTCGTCTTATTGTAATTTATTTGCAGCCCCATACGCTCCGCTTCTATTTCAAATTTCCTTATCATGCTTTTTAAATCCCTCTCTCTTCTTGCCAGGATCACCACATCATCAGCATATGCAATACATTGATGACTCTTGGAGTATATACTTTTCTTTGTTTGTAACTCACTTTTTCGTATAACGGATTCCAATACTAAATTAAATAGCACTGTCGAGAGTGGGTCTCTTTGTCTTAATCCTCTTGTAATTTCAAATCCCTCTGTTAATGTGTCCTCTACTTTTACCTTGTACTTTGTATTACTTAAAGTCATTTTTACTAATCTACATAGCTTCTTATCTATTCCAAATTCTTTCAAAACTTCCATAACTTTGTGTCAAGATAGAGACACGTTTTACGAAAAAACGTTTTCTGGCCTTGAGATTGTTCAGTCAGCTAAAACTAATCTATATACAGGGTGTTAATTAAGTACGTAGACAAACTTTAAGGGGTGATTCCTTGATCAATTCTAAGATAAAAAGTTTATACAAACATGGAACCTAAACGGCTTCGTTCACAAGATACAGGGTGTTGAAGTTTAAACAAAAAATATTTCTTTTTCAAAAATCTGGACAACGCCTAGAGGTATTCTAATGAAACTTGGTGTATGATAGTATTTCATAAAGTGGCATTGTTTAGTCAAAATAAATTTAATTTATTTCTACCAGTGGCGTGCATCGGGGCCACCTCAGTTACTTTATTTTAGAAAAATCTGGTACGCCACTGTTTTTTAGTCAGTATGATAAGTTTTTTAGCTTTATCTATTGAAAGTATACAAAAGATGTATCTTTTATTTTTTGATAGAATAAACCTTTTTCGAAAAAAACTGAAAAATCTGTAACAATTTCGTTCATTGGACTTTAATGGGATTTAAACGGCTTCGTTTTCAAAATACAGCTTAAAGAAGTTTTAAAAAATATTATTTAATAACAAATAATCTTATAATAGCTACAAAACTTTTGGCTAAAAAACAGTGGCGTACCAGAGGGGACACACTGTATATACAGGGTGATTTTTAAGTTGATTCTTTTCTTTTACCAGATATAAAGTTTAAAAAAGTAAGCTTTTTTTCATTTACCACTTTTGCGAAATATCAAAACTAACGGAGGTACAAGGTGTTAAAGTTTCAAATTGAGAACTAAAATTACTTAACGAAAATTAAACTAAACTTAATCTAACTTAAATGATATGTTCAAAATGATCAGCATTCGCTTCTACACACACGTTCCGCGTATCAGAGCGATGTGGCAGCGGCATTTTGACGACACTCCCAGTAAATAATAAGCATATTCACTCATTCATTATTTTCATAAACATAAGCCATTATTATTATTGAAAAATAAACACACGTTTTTTTTTGAGGTTAATAGCAAAAAACTGCCCTTTATTAAACTTAATAACAAAGCTTTACGACACAAGGTGACATCTGCTGGTCAATTACAATCTCAATGTAACTAAGTGTAATGAACAATACAGAATACATCCTGACACAAAAATACAACTATAACATAATAAACACAGATGGCGCAGCATCCAAGAATTAATGAATATTTTAAGATTAGCGACTTTCAACAATTATATCAATAACATTAAGAAAATTCTAATGGAAAACTAGTTGACAGGTCATTGCTTGACAACAGAGATAAACAAAAATAAAATTGTCCAGCCGCCTTTGCACCAAAGATTAGTTTTTAATTTAAAACTCTAACACCTTCGTTAGTTTTCATATTTCGGAAAAGTGGTAAATAAAAAAAATGCTTATTTTTTTAGCTTTATTTCCTGGTAAACGGAAAGAATCAACTTAAAAATCACCCTGTATATAGTGTGTCCTGAAAATATGTGTACAACGGAAAACCACAAGTTCCTTTGCCCGATATATGATGATTTAACTCAACTTACCTATATACAAAGTTGCTTAGTTGCGCCGCTAGAGGGCTTTAAAGATGATTAACTTTTTAAAATGTTTCAACCTCCTGTATAATCACTATCATTTTTTTTAAATGGTTACTTTAATTTAGAAGCTATTTCCTCTCTTACAATATTTTAGTTGGGTGAACGGTTGAGCCACAAAAAAATATTTTCTAAACCGCTACAAACCTAGTGTTAAAGCCTGTATGACACGACGCTAAATTTTATGCAAAATTTACTTTTAATTTTCATAAAAATATTAAGCATATATACAGATATATACAGAAAATTGGCTGCTAAATTTTCATGTAAATTATTTAGAACTTGTTCTAAATTTCCTGGTAAATGTGCGTGTAAAAATGCGCAGAAGTATCGTAATCAGACTAAACTGCAGCGCATGACGCGGAATGTAAACATAAACATAACCTGCATTTTATTAGCATTGTTTAACCACGTGTTTAATGTTGGCGCTCCTATCTCAGATACATTTAGGGGTCTCTAAGATAAATGCCTTAACCCAACCTCAGAAAATAGCTAACAAACGACAAATAACATGAAAACAAACGGATACTGCAACCAATACCCTCTAGAGCAGTGGTCGCCAACCTGTCGATCGCGAGCTACCGGTAGCTCGCGGGGGCAATTCTGGTAGCTCTCACAACGATTTTAATTTAAAAAATACAAAATCAGAGAAGCTTTCTAAAATTCCACAAAAAAATCTAATTGTCATAATATTAAACATAAACAGCGGCAACGTTGCGGCGAGCGATCTGCCGCTGACGCCATCAAGCTAGAATCGGCTAGAATCGGCTAGAACCGACCAGCCGGACCAGTGCGTTAGTGTTCGAGAACGATCTGGATTGCTTTGAACGGGATAAATACGCACGGCGCGGCGACATTGCGCTTAGTTTAAAACTGAACGCGTAACCAACGTCCAGCGGTTGGGTTAGTAGTGAACAACAAAAAATAATATTATGGCAAGCAGTTGTAAGAAGGTAAAGACATACCACTTTCATTCGGAATGGGAAGAACAATACTTTTTTACAGAAGTTAAAGATAAAAATGTGTGTTTGTTATGTAATACTTCGGTCTCCGTTGCTAAAAAAGGAAATATTGAGAGACATCATAAAACTGTACATTCTAATTTTGAAAAATCATTCCCACTACATTCTGCCGCCAGAAAGGAGAAACTGAAACAGTTAAAAAAGCAGTTAATTGGACAACAATCAATATTTTTAAGAACAATCGACAAAAATAAGGCTGCAACTGAAGCATCGTACCGTGTGTCCCAGATTGCACAAAAAAAGAAACCTTATGAAGACGGGGAAATGATAAAACAGGCGTTTTTAGAAGCTGCTGACTCGTTATTTGCCAACTTTAGAAACAAAGACGAGATAGTTTCAGCTATAAAATCTATGCAACTTTCTGCTAATACAGTGATGAGACGTGTAGAAGTAATGAGCAATGATATTTTTTTACAGTTAAGAACTGACTTAGATAACTGTGTTTATTTTTCACTTCAACTGGATGAATCAACAGATGTCGTTGACACTGTCCAGATGGCCGTGTTCGTCAGGATGGTTTTTAGTGATTTTACGATTAAAGAAGATCTTTTGAAGTTTATTCCACTGAAAGGACACACTACTGGACAGGAGTTGTTTTCTCATTTAAAAAATATTATTTCTTCCGAGAAAATTCCAATATCGAAAATGGTAGGCTTGACAACCGATGGCGCTCCAGCTATGGTGGGTTTTGATAAGGGTCTGGTGGCGTTATGTCGTAAAGATGAAACTTTTCCGCAATTTCTCTCTTACCACTGCATTATCCATCAGGAAGCATTATGTGGAAATTTCCTGAAACTAAACAACGTTATGAAACTGGTGGTAAAAATTGTGAACAAGATTAAAGCTCAAGCGTTACAAAGAAGATTATTCAAAACCTTGGCCGATGAAGTTGACTGTCAATACGGGGACCTACTCCTTCACTCTGAAGTCCGATGGTTAAGTAGAGGACGGGTGCTGAAACGTTTTAATGATGTCCTATCTGGCATAGTTCAATTTTTCAAAAAACGCGATGAACCGACTCCGGAACTAGAAAATTCAATCTGGCTTAGAGATTTTGGTTTTCTCGTGGACATTACCGAGAAATTAAACGAACTTAATTTGCAGCTTCAGGGGAGAGACAAAGAACTAGCAGAAATGATTTCTGATATAAAAGCATTTATCAAAAAGCTGGAGTTTTGGGAACAAAACCTAATTAACAGCGATGCCAAGCATTTTCCTATTCTTTCAGAAAAAATATCTCAAAATCCATTAGAACCCTATGACAGCAAATATCATGTAGAAATAGTTTCTACCCTGAATAATAACTTCAAAAATCGTTTTAAGGATTTCAACGAAATGGCTTTAGTAGCGCAGTTTGTTGTTTCACCCTTTATGGAAATTGATATCCAACAGTTTGCAACTTGTGTTATGCAGAACTTTGGCGAAGACATCGCTGCAACAGAAATGGAAGTAATTGATTTTCAAAATGATTTAGCCTTAAAATCGTTAGTCTCAAGTACCAAATGTATCTGGCCTATTGTAAGTAAAGACAAATATTCAGTTCTATGCCGTGTTGCCTTGAAAGTGAAAGCATTATTCAGTTCAACCTATTTGTGTGAATCTTCTTTTTCCAATATGAAGTTTATTAAGAACAAATATCGCAATCGACTTACAGATGAACATTTGGATAATTGTATTCGAATGGCTGTATCAAATTATACTGCAAACATTAAAAAAATTATCGATGAGTCTGAGTGTCAGCCTTCTCATTGAACGTGCTTTTTTATTTTTCAATGTTTATGTTCATGATAGTGCGTTACTTTTTTGTTGTTATTATTAACTATTTTTAAATCTTACGTGACATGCCGTTGTGGCTGGATAAAAGTTTGTGTTTATTTTTCAAACAACTTCGTTTGGTAGGTAGGAATGTAGTTATTATTAGTACCTATGTATTATGTATTACCAGTTAAATAAATAGTAAAATAAATACATATAATGATAAATTAACTGTGGATTATTTCATTTACGTTGCGTTACTTGGCTTCCGTGTGGGTAGCTCGCTGTTTATTCCAAAATTAACAAGTAGCTCAACACATTGAAGAGGTTGGCGACCACTGCTCTAGAGGGTACTGTTTGCACTTAAAATATTTGCTACTACGCATGTGCGCATGCCAAATTTAATATCACATTTAGCACACGTTGCAAACAAGAAATTGTGTTTTTGAAAGAAAAATTATCAGTGAATTTATTTGAAAATTTACAAGTAAATTTTGCACAAAATTTTGCGTCGTGTCATACAGGCTTTAGTTACAATTACTGATTCACGCTTGTAGAAATTTAGAAAATATTTTTTGTGGCAAAACCGTTTACCCAACTAAAATGTTGTAAGAGGAAATAGCTTCTAAATTGAAGTAGCTATTCACAAAAAAACACTGGTAGTGATTATACAGGGGGTTAAAAAAATATATGGATGGATAATTTATTATGACAACGTTTTTAAACACCCTGTAATTTTCGAAATTAAGGTTTATTCCACAAAAAGCTGTAGTTTACTGGTACAAACGCATGGCCAAAAAATTAATAAAATCTATCAGATTTTTCGACTTACTTGAAAATTTTTAAAAAAGCTAATCATTTTTGAAGACTAAGCAACTTTGTATGTACACAAAGAATCATTGAAAATGAACAGGGCTATACAACCAACATTACAGTAGTTGATTACGTTTTCTGCATTCCCCTAATCTCTAAAGTAGAATCGTGTTGTTCTAACTCTCTACCCATCGTAATAATAAAATAACGTTGCACCCAATTGCAAAAGCGTCGGTTAAGTCAATTTGAAATGCATAACCCGTTCATTTTCAATGATCGCAAGTGTAGGTAAGTGGAGTTAAATCATAATATTTTGGGTCAAGGAACTTGTGGTATTTTCCGAACACCCTGTATACAGTGTGTCCCCGGATAGGTTTTTTTTTTTTTTTTTTTAATCTATAACTTTATTAGCAATCAGAATGTTCACAATTATTCTATGAGCTAATTTTATGTATTTAAACAAAGACATGGGGGAAGACACCCATTAGTGTCACCCCTAATTTAATTAGTTAAGTCTATCGGCCACCTCCGTTTTAATCTTCTGATTTCAGGTTCTTCCGTCAAAGGATTGACTGCCATATTTGGGTGTCTTTCTAGGATGTTGTGGTGTTTTATCGCTTTTTCTTTGATAACGTCTGTCACATATGGCATGTTGAGGTCGTTGTGTAATGTTCGATTTGACACGAACCACGGGGCGTTGGATACCTGCCTAAGTGCTTTAGACATTTAGACTGGAAACGTTGGATTATGTCAATAGTCGATTTAGCAGCGCATCCCCATAGTTTGCAGCCGTAGGTCCAAACAGGGCGGATTATACTCTTATATAGAAGTAATTTGTTCTCTAACGTAAGAACTGACTTTCTCCCAAGGAGCCAGTACATATTTCTAATTTTTATGTCCATTTCCTTTCGTTTTTTGTTGACATGGGTTTTCCAATTTAAGCGCCGATCTAGGTGTAATCCCAGATATCGAACTTCGTTTGCCTGAGGTATAGGTATGTTGTTGAGTGTTACTGGTGGACATGTCGAGTGTTTCGTCGTGAAGGTAATATGCACTGACTTATCTTCATTTACAGTTATCTTCCATTTTCTTAACCACAGCTCCAGAAGATTTAAATGTTCTTGGAGTAGCATTGATGCTGTAGCCGGGTTTTCACTGCACGAAAGTATTGCCGTGTCGTCTGCAAATGTCCCCAAGTTTGTTTGTGGTGTGATTGGTAGATCGTAAGTAAATAATAAATACATTAGAGGTCCAAGAACACTCCCTTGAGGGACGCCAGCCTTGATCTCTCTTAGTTGTGAGACGTCATTGCCAAATTTGGTTTGAAAGCAGCGGTCTGCCAAATAGGAACGTAGTAGGAGATAATACTGATGTGGTAAGAGCATCTTTATTTTATAAAGTAGACCTCTATGCCACACCTTGTCAAAGGCATTTCTCACGTCCAAAAACACTCCATTGCAATAGATTTTAGCTTCCAGCGCTGCATGTATTATATTTGTTAAGCGATGACATTGCTGTATCGTCGAGTGTTCATTTCGGAAGCCGAACTGGTGATTCGGTAACCATTCTTCTTGAAGCGAAGTTTCGTTTATGCGTTTCAGGATTAGTTTTTCCAGCAACTTAGAAATTATCGGAAGTAGGCTTATGGGACGATAGGATTTGATCTGGTTAGGAGGTTTGCCGGGTTTAAGTATTAGAATAATTTGTGTAAATTTAAGTGATAATGGCCAGTATGTGAGTCGTAATATTCCGTTGAAGAAAATTTGCAAAAATTTAATACCTTTCTCTGGCAGGTGTTTTAGAATAGTTCCGGTTATCAGATCATGTCCCGGTGCTTTTTTATTATTCAAGAATTTTATTTGTATTTCAATTTCAGAAATGGTAAAGTTGCGTATTGGAGGCGATAGTTGTAAAGGGATTTCTAGATAATCTTCAACTTCCTGATCGATGTCGTTCGAGTTTGGCTGAAAGGTATTTTTCAAATGCTGTGCAAACGCCTCTGCTTTTTCCTTATCAGATCGTGCCCATGTTCCCGTTTCATCTTTCAAAGGTGGTATGTGTGTCTGCGGTCGTTTAATTCCTCTGGTAGCCTTCCAGATTGAATTATCATGTACGGAGAGCGAACTTGTGTATGACTGGAAAGTTTCGTTGCGAATTTCTTGAAGTCGCCGTCTTAGTTTGTTATTTAGTTGATTAAATCTCGTTTTGTCAACAGCATTGTGAGTTCGTTGCCACCTTGCTCTTGCTCTTCTTTTTTCCTTAACCAGTTGCAATATTTCAGAAGGAATATTTGGAGTATTGACTTTTATATTGTCGGGTTGTGGTGTAGCGTACCAGCCGGCTTCCTGTATTGTTGTAATCAAACGATTTATGGCGTATTCCAGCTCGTCGTTTGTCATTAGGCTCAAGTTCGTATTAATATGTTGATTAATATGAGCTTCAAATGCTTCCCAGTCAGTTCTTGCATGGCTTAGAACAGGCTTGGGTTTCTTATAAATTATTGTTGCACTTAGTGTGACTATGACAGGACTATGATCAGATGATATATCATAATTAGATACAATATCTGTGTAGTTTGACGAGATGCCCTTACTAATAAAAAAGTCTAATAGATCCGGGATTTTGTTAGGATCTGATGGCCAGTATGTTGGACTGCCGGTTGAAAGAAAGCTATAGTTCTTTTCTGTTATAAGTTTATATAGCTCTCTACCCTTTGTCGTAGTTAAGCGTGAACCCCAGTGTGTGTTTTTCGCGTTAAAGTCTCCACCTACTAGAAATCTAGGTCCTAATGTTTCAAAAAACGGTTGCAACATTTGTTTGTTTATATTATGCCTTGGTGGACAGTATATAGCTGATATGATCAATGGTGCTGAAAGTTTCTCGACTTGTATTATAGTACCTTGTAAGAAGACTGTTTTATAAGATGGTAATTCGTGATGCTTAATGGAGTTTCGAACTATTATGGCAGAACCACCATGAGCTCTGTCATCAGGATGTTCTGTATGGTATATCGAGTACTGTGGTATTTTTAAGTGGGTTCTTGAGGTGTAATGCGTTTCAGATACTAGTAAAATATCTATATTATTCAAGGATATAAAGGTTTCGACTTCCAGTTTCCTTTGTTGTAGTCCATTGGCGTTCCACAATGCAATTTTTAAAAACTTGGCCATTACTGGATCAATTTATTGATGACTGTGGTTAACATATTTAGTATCATACTGTTTTGTTGCAACAGTTGATTAAACATATTCTTAAACTCATCGAGGAATTGTTTAAGAGTAAGATCTTCAGTTGAAGAGGGTTGATTTTTTGCTACCTGAGAGTAGAGAGGATATGTGGATGTTGGCTGATTGAATGGAGACTGATTATTTTGAGGTCGCAGAAGAGGAAAATTCTGTCTTGTTAGGTTTGGAGGTCTTGTAATTGGGAGTTGTTTATTGAGCTGATACTTTCGTTGGAGTTCTTGATAAATTGTACATCCCTTATAGTTAGCTGGATGTGAACCTCCGCATATAATACATGTAGCCTGGGTTTCTCTAGTTTTTTTACAAAGTTTGGTGTCATGACGTCCTGCACATTTGACACACGCAAATGGCCTATTGCAGTACTTTTTTGTATGCCCATAGCTTTGACATCTAGTACATTGTGCAATGTCTTTATTAATATTTGGGGGTTCAAATAGAACGTGTTTGTTTTGTATTGAATATATATTGTAAATGTCTTTATTATTTTTATCTGGTTCTAGGTCTACAAAAAATATTGGTAACGGGTTTTTGGTTAATCTATTCCTTAAATTCATTATGTTGCGTACATTATGTCCTAATTCTTTGAGGGCTTTTTTAATGTCATCTATTGGAGTGGTATGATGTAGATGCTTTAAGACTACTCTGTATGGTCGATCTTCCTTCATTTGATAGGTATGGTGTATGATGTTCTTTTCTAGCATGTACTTGATTAGCTTACGATACGTATCAGGGTTTCTGGTATTTATCTTAACTACATTATTCTGTAGACTTTTGGTAGTGTATTGTTCCTCTTCAGCGACTGCTAGTAAATCTTTTGTCATCTCTTTGTAATCTGCTACACCATAGACAAAAATAGGCGGTGCGTTAGGTACAGGTTTTTGCTGTTCATTATTGGTCTCTGTAGGTGCATCATTTTTATCTTTTAGTATTGAATATCTGTTAACGTCAACAATTTCTGGCTGATTTTCGGTACTCGTTGACGTATTGGGTTTTAATAGTCGTTTTCGTTTGTTGTTTGTAACAATTTGCCAACTATTTGCAGGATTTATTTCTATTTCTTGGTCGTCGTCTTCGTAATATTCATTTGAAGTACTCGCATTTTGAGATGTCTGTATGACTGGCTCATTATCTTGGTGAGGTAAGCATAATTGCGGCTGAGGCAAATTTTGCGGAATTGGTTGATGTTGGGCGGGAAAGTACTGTGGAATAGCGGGTTGTTGGAATGTGTACTGATTTGCTTGTTGATATTGGAGTGTGGGCTGAAATGAATCTTGGCGTGATAAAGGACTTCCGTTTATTTGCTGCTGGTTGTAATTAAATAATGCGCCATTATAGCCGTTACCGGCAGGCAGCATTTTATTTGTACGCGCGCTTTTGCAGCGCCGCGGCGATCAAAAGATACCAGTATTTTATATTAATTTAGTAATAATAATTACTTACGATGTCAAATGTTTATTATTGGTATCGGTTAAAACACTTCACGTGCAAGATAAACGCTTAGTTCAAGGTTCACTGTTTAATATCGCTTAATGCACATCCGAACAGTTTGAATACTCGAACTCGAATCCCCGGATGCATATACGTAATCTGCAGACGCATAAGGTATAACCCATCCCATCGTTTCTTCCGAAGTCGTACAGCCAATCAAAACAGAAGTAAACTGCAGACGTGTTGAATTATAATACGTCTGCACTTTACGCAAGCACCGTAACCACTATCTTTTCTTATGTATTGTATCTTGACTAGATAAATAGAGACTATTATTATTATTGTGTGTTTTCTTGAAATGTTCGGTTCATTCCGATTAAACGAAGCTTTGGTCAGGTCTAATTAGATTCTATTATTTAACGTTGAAATAAGAATTTTCTCGCGTTACTGCATGTTTGTAATATGACTGCTTTTCGGCCAAATTTCGAGTTACCAGCGATCACTATGCAAAAAAAAAAATTATGTGTACAACACATATGAAGGCAACTTTTTTTACTTATTTGCTTGATACATTCGGACTTCGCCATCGTTAATAAAACTGCAAATTCGTGAAAAAGTATGATTTTTATAATTAGTTGTACAATATACTATTGTACAACTGTCACTAAAAATCAGCAAAATTATTTTTATGGACTAAATGTAACTTTGATTAATTTGAGTATAATATAGCAAATCGTGGTAGACATTTTTCAAAATAATCATGTTAGTTTTGACATTTGATTAGAATACAGAAAGCCTTACTATTTTTTTTAAATAACGAGCTGTCGAACAACTGAAAATTATTGATTTTCATTAGTTACCTAACAAATATTAGTTTACTAAGTAGTATTTTTAACACATTTAAAAGTGTTTACTTTTAAGGTGCTCTCTCATAATATTTAATTTGACGTATATAAGTGTAGTTACCTGGAACAGAAATGTCGTTTTTAATGACAGTTGTACAAAAAGTGATTTTTTTGCCAGAGTGGTAGTTTTACGAGGGTAAAAATTACTTTATGTTAGACTGAGTTATAAAATAGTGCTTTATTAGATAGTTTTGCGTTTATAAAGTAGCTCTTTATTTCACTCTACAGAAGAAAGTGCGCGTTGCTATGGAAGTGAATAAATAAAACGGTCAGATTAAATTCATTTGTAGTTTTTGCAATACATAATGTAAATTTAATTATTTTAATATTTGTGGAAAAAATAACATTTACTTCTTGCAATAAAATTTTTCGTTCGTAAAATTACTATGACACTGCTCGTGGTCAAATCTTCATCCCCCGAAAAGAAACTATACTTTTATATATATATACAAATATACTATTTACGTATAGTAATGTCACAATGTGGTTATTATAACATCGAAAACAGTTCGATAATGGAGTATATCAAAGCACAGTTTTTGTATTGTTATTTTCATATCAAAAACATTGAAACGGCCTACCTTGTTTCAGCCAACTGACAGATTGTCATATTTATGAAATGTCATAATTAAAAGTTTTCGATTATTTTTGTGGAAAGTAAATAACATTAGTGTATTATCCTCGTTTAATAATAGTATATTAAAATACAAGTTGCAGAAGGCATCTATTCAAGCACGAATTTGAAATTCCGAAACAAGCCGCATAGCTGCGAGTTGAGGAACAAATGAGTGCTTGAAGGACCTTCTGCAACGAGTGTTTTATACTATTTTTTCTATTGTGCCGCTTTATACCATTTTATAAATTAAAAATAAAAATGTTTTCTATTTTGCATTTAGAGTAACTCCATTCTAGCACCCGAATGACGTCATTCTATAGCGACTTATTCTAACACTTAAATGAGGTAATTTGGTTGCTAGAATAGAGTTATTCTAAACGCAAAATAGAAACAAAATTATTGCAGCTCTCGTTCTATTGGAGCACTCCTCGTTACTCACCTCGTGCCCCAAACCCACTCGTGCTACAATGGGCCCTCTTATTAAACTAGTATAATAATATGCTACTCCTACGACAGTGCAGAAAGTACTTACTTTCTGCACTCTCATGTAAGAATGCACGCTTCTTGGACTAACTCTTAACATCGATGTTAAAAATAATTCACTTAGGACAGTGGTTCAATAAATAGTTATTTTTGTATTTAGAACCCAATAGTGTATTGTACAACTAGTTATGAAAGTCATACTGTTTTTCACGAATTTGCAAATGAGTAAAACAAGTTGCTTTCATATGTGTTGTTCACGTTATTTTTTGCATAGTGATCCTTGTAACTCAAAATTTGGTCGAAAGGGACTTCGGACTTCAACAACTGGACGTTTTAGAACGTAAAAGTATTTTGCGTCCTGTTGTGTGTGTCTGTATTGTGTGTACGAAAATGAATCGCTTCATACATTGAAAACAAAATGAAAATGTCACCTTTTTTACTGTTTTCGAAAAATTAAATTTTGTAAGCGCTAAATTTGGTTAGATACAGGTTGTATTTGTATATCTACCGGCATTTTTTCGGTCTGTAAACTTTGGTTGGTTGAAATATAGACATGCGAAGCTAACCTCAACTACTTCTTATTAGTTAGATTTAATCTAACAGTTGTGTCGTTGACAAATTTTTACTCGTAGCCTTCTGGGAGCATACTTTCCATATTTAAGCAATTTATAGTAATTTTAGCCGGCACTTTAAATAGTCTTTTCACGAACTAACAACTAGTTCTTTGACTACGCGGAAAACAAGATATAGCATGTCAAAGCGAAACCACTGAGTAAACTGCAGACGTCTAATGCCCCTCTGTGTCTGCACTTTACATAAACGTTCATTGGCTCCATATTAATCAATTACCGATTGTAGCCGAACAGTTGTCATAATACCTTATGCGTCTGCAGATTACGTATATGCTCCCCGGATAGGTGAAACGATTCTTGTAAAAGGTAAAAAATTCTCGATTTAATTTTTTTGTGGTTCAGCCCTGCTTGGTTAAAGGCGAATTTCTAACAGCATTTCAGTTTTGAAAAATCAAGTTTGCCTTGGAAGTTTTCAAAAAACCTATTTTACTGTAGAGTAGCTTGCCTTTTATGTAGCAAATACGACCAAAAGTTATTAAGAAAAGTTGTTTAGAATCAACATTTAGGCTCCTATACCAAATTTCAAAATCCCCGGCCAACTTTGATCTCTCACATTTTCTTTTATGTTTAGGTCCCATATCATATCAAAGAATTTTACTTTTAACAAAGACTGCTATGGAAAAACAAATACTTTTAACGTTTTTTATTTCATAATAAAAAAACTTTGTTAAAAATAAAACTCTTTGATTTGGGAAATAAACATTAAAAAAATATTTGTCACATAAAAGGCACTTTACTTAGAAAATGGCGTTTTTCGAAATTGTGTAAATCCAAAAAGTACTATTTTTCGGAAATAAAGCAAGATTTCGATGATATTTTTGTGTGTTAGTTTTAGCTGACTGAACAATCCCAAAGCCAGAAAACTTTTTTTCGTAAAATGTGTCTCTATCTTAACTAGTAAATGCATATTTCGTAATTATTTTTAAAAATTTAAAATTTTATTGATAACGAAAGTCACGTGACAACTTTTGTTTGGCCCATCTGTAATCACTTTGCAACCACTTTTGGTCGTCAGTGTTTGATTTTCCAAGAAATTCTAAATATATATTTTTTAAAATTTGATGCCAGCTTTTTGGCGATCACTTTATATATTATTTGTTTATAATAATTTTCTTACGTAGTGCACACTGTAGTTTGTGAATTTGAATTCGGCATTGGGCAGAGTTGGCTGGCGCCGAGATGGCTCCGCGCCGAGTTGTCCCGGCGTCGAGGTGGTCCCGCGCCGAGATGTCCTAGACCCCTTTGTATCTAAGGTTTGGCGCACATTATGCCAGTGATTCAATGGTTGAAAACGACCTTCGTTTATGATAAAAAATTTGTAAACGAGATACTTTCCTACGTTACAAGCTGTTTTATATATTAATATTTGCATGGCTGTAAATTGTGATTATAATTTTAAAAATAAGATGATTGTAATTTGTTATTCGATAAAGCGCTGAAGCTGCCAGCAACAGTGTAAGTGTCCGCTTGTCGGTGTGCATTAAGAAATTGCCTTTGGTCGAAAAAAGCAACTGATGTTAACGATTTCCTGGACTGGTTCTTCATAATTGCCGTGTGAAAACCTCTTTTAGAACCAGATTTTCCTGTACCGTGCTAAAAATTATTTTCTATCGGTCACTCTAGGAAACGGTCAGTTGCTTCTTTTGCTTATGTGTTTGTGACGTCATTACAAAATGTGCATTATTTTAATAAGGGAAATATATAGCAACTGTATGATTGCCTTGCTAACTTACAGAGATAGGTTTATTAAAGTTGATCTCGATACTTTGCGTTACGTAATTTTAATGCGCGTCGCCTGCGTTGATTAACAAAAACTTCGTCTAGGATTATTATTGTTTGCATCTTCTTGAAGGGTTTCTAACGGTCAAAAAAACTCTGTAAATTTTGAAGTTTCTCATTAATTATTTCATTCTTTTTAAACAGTAATGCATTTTCTCTCTGCAACTGTGTTATCTCACCACACTGAACATTAACTTGTACTGCAACATCATTTTTCTATAAAAATAAGTTACTGATGTATGTATTTAAAAATAATAAAGAAATATTTGCCGACGGACTGTTTAACTGATTATTTAAGTGTTCAATTTCAGATTTGTACTTGTCACACGGTAAGGTAAGTTCCTGATTTTTAGTTATTAAGGACTGACTTTCACAAGGAACCTGAAAGTCCTGTTACAAGGAGAAATGGGGATTCAAAATTAAAAAACACAGATTTATTTCTTTACCATTCAGGATTTATTGCTTGGAATAGGCACAGGAGCATGTGGAACGGAAATAGGAGGGGGCATTAGATCTAGATTAAAATATAAATATAGTAAAAGCATGGTTTTATCGTGCATATCTTACCTATTTTCTTAATTTTTATAATCGCATTATTTTTCAAGTTTCGTCTGCCTCGTGAATCAAGACAATATTCAGTGGCAGCGAAGTGCAATGAACACACCTTTGGTCTCTCACTAGGAGGTTCAAAGTCATCTTAAATAGAAATTACAACTTGAAGTTACGAATTTATCATACATTTATCTGTTCGTTGACAATAACTAAATAATATAGTCATTTGAAATTAAATTTCTATCACAAGCCGCTACCAATGCAGAAAGGCTTAATTTTAAATCGAAGCCTATTTGCTATGAAATTTGAAAATTATAACTAGCCGCTGTTAACATAATTAGCAATGGAAATTTGTCCAAATGTTTATGCAGAATTTTTATCCACCACATCACTGGTACCTTTCATATTTTCCCCTTGCGTGATAGACTTTATCCAGCTACAAAAATTTTCCATATTTGATGGAAACTCGTGATAGGAATAATTTTTCCTATCCCTATTTCCACACGAAGGAATACAACACGACATTTTCAAAAATATTTCACAGAAACACAAGTTTTCAAATTTGAAACGTCAAATTGTGTCAACTAGCGCCAATGGGCAAAATGTAAACTACTGCAATGAATGTCAAACCAGGTTAGCTGGCAGGCTTTGTTTATGTACGCAGGCGACGTTAATGCGTATGTTACGTGTTGCGTTATTGCATAGATGGCGTCACCATGTAACCATATATAGAGACCCTAGAAATGAGAGACTGGCCATTTACCGGAAGTAACTAGATTCCCCTAGCGAAATGTTGGTGGCAGTGGTCCCGAAAATGGCGACCGTGTCAACTCAGCTGTTTTACAAGATTTGAGCGTTTCAATAATAGTCCATTTACTTGACATCTGCACTGTCAAACTGACATTATGTTGGCACCACTGCTATTTTTCACATTTTAACAATTAAATTACTGTACAGTCTATTAAAAAACACATTATTTTTGAGGTATAGTCAAGAATGTTTTTTAAATTTTGACACTGACAGTGCAGATGTCAAGTAAATGGATTATAGGTATTGTTTTGTGATTTCAATCAATGTGAGTTGTGTGAGTAACTACTTACTAAATAATAATAATTTGTATTTGTACTGGATATGGACAACATGGTTCATTATTAAGAACCGCTCGCTCACTAGAATGAACTAGTTCTTTTTTTATAGCTCACCAGCTTTCCTGCACCCCTTTGGAATTTTTCAACGCGATTCTGTATCCCGCTCCCGCATACAGTATCCACGTTTGAAAGGGGCCTAATAGAAGATATATTAAAAACTAGCTGAAACCCACGGCATATGCCGCATTTAAAATGTAGGACGAATTTAATAACTTTTGTTGCACTAAATAAAGCTTTAAAAGCACGCTAGAGATTGGCAGTATGGAACAGTTCCAAAAAATATATTTTCAAATGTATAAAGTCTTTGGAAAGGAAACGGTCGCCCCTGAAAGGCGTCCTAATTAATACGACGTTGTTGGAACGCAGTCAAAAAAAAAATTCCGGAAAGAATTAATGCTCTTATGAGATTATATGTGAGAATTATTTGCGCCAGCGAAATAATTTTCAGCTGCCTGCAATCTGTTTCTTTTCAGATTTAAGCCGTTGAGGCGTTGAACGTCATAAAAATATAAATGCGGTAACTCAAGTCTCCAGTTACGCCGTTACTGATATTGTTAAATAACTGATTAATTATTATTTCTTTGTCATTTTAAACACAAGAAGCCAAGTAGCGCAGATGGGTAAGCGCTTGCCTTGCATTAAGCGATTTGAACCGGGCTCGGTGAGACCATTCACAGTTGGGCACCAAATTAACCCGGGTGTAGTCGCGCGTCCTAAACTTCCGTTAATGATCGCGCCCCGGTCGGTTCAACATCAGTTAGTTTTTTTAACAGAATGTATGTAAATTAATAAAAATCTTTTTCATAACACCTACTTGTTATTTGTTAATAACAAAACTGTCAACCTGACTGAAAAGTTTCTTATAACAGCCATGGCCATGGCTCAGATGAACTCATTAGCATCGGCCTGACGGCATCGGCCACAAATTTATTCTCGTTTGTTAGATGCCTACTAACGGCCTTATATCGATAATAACTATAACATTTCTCTTGCACTTTATTAGGAAAGCATAATAAACGATTTTACAGCGTAACATTCATTTATAATACATGTGGAATAGGTGTCCTGGGGATACCACATAAAAAAAACGTGCCGTCAACTCTACTTCATGGTGGTGTGGAAAGGAGTGCAGAGTACGTGCTTCATAAGCTTCTTTTAATAGCTATTAACATTTGAGGTAGGCCTGCCGAAAATATTAATAGGCGATACATTCCTAGTTATCTTATTATATTTTTCCCGCTGCTTATCAAAATTTTTCTAGATTATTGAAAGAAATCGTTTGGTTTTTCACCTGACACCAGGATTAATATTCGTGAGTCGTGTTACCTGTGAGTGTCACACGTCACATAAACACTTG
Source organism: Agriotes lineatus (assembly GCA_940337035.1). Lineage (NCBI taxonomy): Eukaryota > Metazoa > Arthropoda > Insecta > Coleoptera > Elateridae > Agriotes > Agriotes lineatus. Next base: position 56,713 of record CALNHX010003872.1, on the reverse strand, counting down.
CAATTATAAACAAAACGTCTAAGTCTGCATCTTGCGTTGCTAATTTTATTATCCTAGGAAATTAATAATAATACTACAACTATGAAATTCGTTTATTTCAAATGTTATCAAAATTTCAAACACTCATGAAAAACTGTTGCACGTAATATGTGCTGTAACGAGATAAAAAAAACTATAGTGTATATGCAATTTCAATGTGGGAATTCACGTGGAGCGTGTAATTGGCACTTTGAAACAAAAGTACAAGATTTTAAGTGATACATTACCACTTCAACACAGTTCTGGAGTCAATTTTTAACAGCAGCGACAACAACTTTCTTTGTGACATGTGGAATAGGTATCCTGGGGATACCACATAAAAAAAACGTGCCGTCAACTCTACTTCATGGTGGTGTGGAAAGGAGTGCAGAGTACGTGCTTCATAAGCTTCTTTTAATAGCTATTAACATTTGAGGTAGGCCTGCCGAAAATATTAATAGGCGATACATTCCTAGTTATCTTATTATATTTTTCCCGCTGCTTATCAAAATTTTTCTAGATTATTGAAAGAAATCGTTTGGTTTTTCACCTGACACCAGGATTAATATTCGTGAGTCGTGTTACCTGTGAGTGTCACACGTCACATAAACACTTGCAATTATAAACAAAACGTCTAAGTCTGCATCTTGCGTTGCTAATTTTATTATCCTAGGAAATTAATAATAATACTACAACTATGAAATTCGTTTATTTCAAATGTTATCAAAATTTCAAACACTCATGAAAAACTGTTGCACGTAATATGTGCTGTAACGAGATAAAAAAAACTATAGTGTATATGCAATTTCAATGTGGGAATTCACGTGGAGCGTGTAATTGGCACTTTGAAACAAAAGTACAAGATTTTAAGTGATACATTACCACTTCAACACAGTTCTGGAGTCAATTTTTAACAGCAGCGACAACAACTTTCTTTGTGACATGTGGAATAGGTATCCTGGGGATACCACATAAAAAAAACGTGCCGTCAACTCTACTTCATGATGGTGTGGAAAGGAGTGCAGAGTACGTGCTTCATAAGCTTCTTTTAATAGCTATTAACATTTGAGGTAGGCCTGCCGAAAATATTAATAGGCGATACATTCCTAGTTATCTTATTATATTTTTCCCGCTGCTTATCAAAATTTTTCTAGATTATTGAAAGAAATCGTTTGGTTTTTCACCTGACACCAGGATTAATATTCGTGAGTCGTGTTACCTGTGAGTGTCACACGTCACATAAACACTTGCAATTATAAACAAAACGTCTAAGTCTGCATCTTGCGTTGCTAATTTTATTATCCTAGGAAATTAATAATAATACTACAACTATGAAATTCGTTTATTTCAAATGTTATCAAAATTTCAAACACTCATGAAAAACTGTTGCACGTAATATGTGCTGTAACGAGATAAAAAAAACTATAGTGTATATGCAATTTCAATGTGGGAATTCACGTGGAGCGTGTAATTGGCACTTTGAAACAAAAGTACAAGATTTTAAGTGATACATTACCACTTCAACACAGTTCTGGAGTCAATTTTTAACAGCAGCGACAACAACTTTCTTTGTGACATGTGGAATAGGTATCCTGGGGATACCACATAAAAAAAACGTGCCGTCAACTCTACTTCATGGTGGTGTGGAAAGGAGTGCAGAGTACGTGCTTCATAAGCTTCTTTTAATAGCTATTAACATTTGAGGTAGGCCTGCCGAAAATATTAATAGGCGATACATTCCTAGTTATCTTATTATATTTTTCCCGCTGCTTATCAAAATTTTTCTAGATTATTGAAAGAAATCGTTTGGTTTTTCACCTGACACCAGGATTAATATTCGTGAGTCGTGTTACCTGTGAGTGTCACACGTCACATAAACACTTGCAATTATAAACAAAACGTCTAAGTCTGCATCTTGCGTTGCTAATTTTATTATCCTAGGAAATTAATAATAATACTACAACTATGAAATTCGTTTATTTCAAATGTTATCAAAATTTCAAACACTCATGAAAAACTGTTGCACGTAATATGTGCTGTAACGAGATAAAAAAAACTATAGTGTATATGCAATTTCAATGTGGGAATTCACGTGGAGCGTGTAATTGGCACTTTGAAACAAAAGTACAAGATTTTAAGTGATACATTACCACTTCAACACAGTTCTGGAGTCAATTTTTAACAGCAGCGACAACACCTTTCTTTGTGACATGTGGAATAGGTATCCTGGGGATACCACATAAAAAAAACGTGCCGTCAACTCTACTTCATGGTGGTGTGGAAAGGAGTGCAGAGTACGTGCTTCATAAGCTTCTTTTAATAGCTATTAACATTTGAGGTAGGCCTGCCGAAAATATTAATAGGCGATACATTCCTAGTTATCTTATTATATTTTTCCAGCTGCTTATCAAAATTTTTCTAGATTATTGAAAGAAATCGTTTGGTTTTTCACCTGACACCAGGATTAATATTCGTGAGTCGTGTTACCTGTGAGTGTCACACGTCACATAAACACTTGCAATTATACACAAAACGTCTAAATCTGCATCTTGCGTTGCTAATTTTATTATCCTAGGAAATTAATAATAATATTAAGTTCCGTTGTCAAGGGAAAGCAGCAAACAATAGCTATTTAAGTAACAAGGAATGTAAGGACCTATTAACATTTGAGGTAGGCAAGTACAAGCCAAGACGAAGTCGCGGCTTGTTGCCTGCCGAAAATGTTAATAGGCGATACATTCCGAGTTATCTTATTATATTTTTCCCGCTGCTTATCGAAATTTTCCTAGATTTTTGAAAAAATTGTTTGATTTGTCACCTGTCAACAGGATTAGTTTTCGTGTGTCGTGTTACCTGTGAGTGTCACATGTCACATAAACACTTGCAATTTATAAACAAAACGTCTAAATCTGCATCTTGCTTTGCTAATTTTATTATCCTAGGAACTTAATAATAATATTAAGTTCCGTTGTCAAGAAAAAGCAGCAAACAAATATAATCACCGACTTACACGTTTTGTTACTAAGGCTGTATCACTGACTTACATGAACAGCAGCGGGAAAAATGTTTTAAGTGTCTTTATTTTAATATAGAAATAATCTTTTTGTAACCATTATACATTTTCTGAATAAATTTACTAAATGTGTTTGAATTTAAATTGTTTTTAAATAAATTTTGACCATAAAATGTTATTACATGTTATCAAATCTATTTTTTATCAATAGTTAAGTCATATTTATTTGCCATGTCAGTGAATAGCATTCATACGCGTTCCATATCAGGATCCTTACACAAACAATATATCGAAATTTTCCTAGATTTTTGAAAAAATCGTTTGATTTGTCACCTGTCAACGGGATTAGTTTTCGTGTGTCGTATTACCTGTGAGTGTCACATGTCACATAAACACTTGCAATTTATAAACAAAACGTCTAAATCTACATCTTGCTTTGCTAATTTTACGTCTTGCCTTTAAGTCGTGCAACGTGTCTGAAATTACTTTATTCACGACAACTTTAAAGTCATTGGATTGCAATAGAAGTGCAACAACTTGCTTTGCGATTTTGGTAGCGTCTACACTACAATCACTAACAGAAGAAGCTGCTCTAGTTTTCATCGACATTTTAAAAAAGGAATATACCGAGCACTGCAGAAACGTGTGTTACTCGCTTCACAACATACTCCCGAATCCATTGCTTCTTCGGTTTCCTGCTAGAATTTATAAATTGTAACACACATTATGGATTATAATAGGACAAATAACTTACGAATGAAACTCCTTTCAGCTTGTGGCATAACCGTGAAGCATTAGTAGGAGCTCAATTCTTGCTTTTGCAAAATTTAGACCAATAATCTCTTGTTGCAAATTTTTGGGAAATCTGAACAATGCTATTCCCTTACCTTGCTTTGTACTACAATTATCTGATGCACAGGAGACCATTATCACAGAATTAATACTTGTAGCCACTGCTAGAAGACATTAGTTATTGCCAGGCCAATCTGAAATTTTGTAGGTTATCTAACCTTTACGTCTTGCCTTTAAGTCGTGCAACGTGTCGGAAATTACTTTATTCACGACAACTTTAAAGTCATTGGATTGCAATAGAAGTGCAACAACTTGCTTTGCGATTTTGGTAGCGTCTACACTACAATCACTAACAGAAGAAGCTGCTCTAGTTTTCATCGACATTTTAAAAAAGGAATATACCGAGCACTGCAGAAACGTGTGTTACTCGCTTCACAACATACTCCCGAATCCATTGCTTCTTCGGTTTCCTGCTAGAATTTATAAATTGTAACACACATTATGGATTATAATAGGACAAATAACTTACGAATGAAACTCCTTTCAGCTTGTGGCGTTACCGTGAAGCATTAGTCGGAGCCCAATTCTTGCTTTTGCAAAATTTAGACCAATAATGTCGTTGTTGCAAATTTTTGGGAAATCTGAACAACGCTATTCCCTTACCTTGCTTTGTACTACAATCTGATGCACAGCAGACCATTATCACAGAATTAATACTTGTAGCCACTGCTAGAAGACATTAGTTATTGCCAGGCCAATCTGAAATTTTGTAGGTTATGTAGCCTCAACTTTAAAGACACGCCTTCTTAGCGTGTGCGTGCGGCTTCAATTTTGGGAGCATTCAATAAGCAGATATGAACATTAACCAAAGTGGACTTGCCTTCAAAGCTGAGTCAATAGTTTTAAAAAACACAAGAAATATGCATAATAAATAATTGTATTCTGTGATAATATCGCTATTAAAAGTTAAGGGAAGTTTGTTTACAAAAACCCGAAAATAGAAATGGTGGAATGCAACTATGGTACTTTTAGTTGTGTAAACACGGCTTTTAGTCTTCTGCATTATTATAAGTGATTACAGATTTCCTAACCTTACTCCACATAGTAAATAAACAAGTTAGTACTCATATTTAGCTGGAAAATTGTAAATAACAGTAAATATATAATGTGGAAGTAATCAATAATTCACGTTTGTATTTTAGAAAATGCCACCTTGCTACTGAGCTGGTTAAATGAAATAAATTAGATAGCATAAATAAAAAGATAAAAACAGTAGTCTAAAGGGGGATATAGCATGTTAAATAAAAAGACGCCGCAACGTGGAGCTATAACAATATTAATTTGTAGTCAAGTTACCCCAATACCATGCACAGTATCCCCCTCAAAAGCAATAACAGCGTTGGAACAGAGAATTGAAGCATTTCGAATAATTATTCAATGTAGAATGATTGCCGTTGATACTACTGGACTATTTGTACTCTTAGGTCAATGGCTCACAACGGTTGAGGTTGAGTGAACCGTGACCTTTACGACATATCTTACAAAATTATATTTAAAATTAGAGGCCCTGCATACCTTATAGATAGGTATTAAGAAATGCCATAGTAGTAAACAGAAAATGAAGTGTGCCAGTCTGATCTGATTGATAAAACCATTTAAATGGGTAAAATATCATTCTCATTACCCCAGAAGAATTTAAAGTATGAAAAATTCATGCAGAGATACCCACATTTATGTGAATCAACACACAATTTAGATTTTACCAAAACTGTCAACGCCAGATCTCCTTGCTACGGCCGCTAAACTACTCTAATGTTCGTTATGAATCTCCAGTTGCAGTTATTGCAGTAAACATTCAAGTAATGTATTAAAGATAACTGATTAATATGCAGTTTGCAGTGATTTGGATTAGTATAATTGAACGCGTTAAGTGGGAAGTCGTCCAAAGTATGTGGAAGTATCTCACTGATGTAACTACGAAGATAGACAATGAGCAAGCACCATGCGATGGCATCCCACCATATATCAGGTCCTTGCTGTAATCGACTATAATCAACTAATCCTTTGAGGAGAAACTTTACTCCATAATAGCGTTGTTTGATGACAACCAGGGATATAATAAAGTGTGGCATGATAGTCTCCCATACTACATTGCTCTCAAATCATACCTAGAAGAACCGCACTTCCATATAATAATAATAATAATAATAATAAGGTTTATTGAATTGAATAACTGTACATAAGTTCTATATAATTAGTTAGGTTGTTATTCTAATATTTTAATATTTATAATTTTTATGATTTATCTTATCTCATTTTATATTTCTACTTATTAGTTATTTCAATAAACTAGAGAATATTTGATTTCGTACACGTAAGTCACTCACAAAAGCATAGCTTGTGCGTGAGCAACTCACGTAACTTCAATGTAACTTGCTACCATTTTTCTATAAACATTAATTCTTAATAAACTAACTAAAACCTAGTGGTAACTTTACAAAATCAATTATAAGTAATTATTGCACAAATATGATTGCAATCTGAATTTCTTTTTGTGCTACTTTGGTGTATGAAACACGATCAACTGCAAAGAAAACAGCTTTAGCTTTTATCAATAATGTACCATTGTCAGAAGTGGAAAAAGTTAAATATCTCGATATAAAGTTGAACAAGGACTCAAGGTCTCAAGTGGAAAACAGATATATGGTGTAAAAGGAAAAAACGTGTTACCAACTGTCCATTCCAGTAGCAACAACGTAGGCTTCCCAGTTGGACTTAAACAGCTCAAAACTTTGGCGAATCTCACCTGTATCTACCTGCAATGGCTTTGGCCATGGCACATTCGAAGAACGAAGAACTACATGCGGTACTTTCTGCTGCTTTCTTCTGCAATTCTTGTATTTGGCTGGTTACCAACTGCATTTTTTGCATCTGCAGAGCTAAGAATTGTTCCAAACCTTCCATCTCGAATTATGTAAACTACGTACAATTTTAACCTAATTTTGCAAGTGTATTTAACCTCTAAATTAGGTTGTCGGAAATTTCAAGTTTCTACAGTCTACACACAAGTAAAGTATTTTTGTTAAATATAAAATTTTGTTTAGTCAATACACATTTTGTCTATGTAATTTTGCAAGCGTGATGTCTCAATTTATGAAAAAATTCATGTAAATCTACCAAAGGATGTCTGCCAAATTTCGACCATTTGATAATATGTACCTATCTGCCTCGCAAGCTCGGCAGATAACCCGTCCAGCCTCGCCACATAAAGTATAACTTTTGCTCCTAATAACATAATATACTATTTTAAGAGTCACTTCCTTTATACATTTAAGTTTGAAATTCCCGCCATATTTGAGAGCACACCATTGGCGCCGCCATTTTAGGGACCAGGATCGCGTCAACCAATCAGGCCAGCGACGGCCAATGGCCAGTCTCTCATTTCTAGGGTCTCTAACCATATACATAGATAATATAAAGGAGTTTAGAACGCAAACTCCCTATCTATTTTTGGGTCTCAGAACATTTAGCGTCATCTGTTGAGTTGAGGACGGTGCAAAATTCGCTAGCCTACTAGATGATTTCATTTGTTTATTAATTAATTTGTACTTAATATAGGTAGATAACAAATTAAAACATCAGCTTTATTTTCGATTTTTTATTTTTAGCTTCTTTTCGTAGATTTCTACTGCATTTTGGTAAATTTTGTTTTTAAATTTTATGGTTCTGGTATCTTTGCCAGTTAAAATTAAATTTAACCCTTTAACATACGTATATATTGTTATATTTACTATTTTGCCTATAATTTCGTCTTCAATTTTACGTTTATGTTCGCACGTAAATGAAAATCTAACATGATGCGGTATTACAACAGAAATTTTATTTTTAATATTATCAGCCGAAGTTATGTTACCTAATATAATTTTTGAAATATTGTAAACCTTGTTGATATTTTTAATAATACTCTCTTTCATTGATCAACTTATGACACTGGTCGCTCCCCGAATATCTACTAATGATTTGGGCTTTACAGTGTTCACAATTTAAATGTTTTAATGTTTTAGCAATCCAGCCAGAAACGTAACCAATTATACTTTTATGCAAATCTTTTTCTAATTCAAACGGTGAAAGCATTGAGATAAATTTACATACATTGTAAATTTCGTATGGCGTTTCATTATTTTTGTAATCGTTACTGTTCATTTTGTCTACTAATCCTCTAATATTAAATAAATCTGGAATATTAGTCTTTTCACAATTGGTTTCTATTGATTTTGATCCACAGAAATTCCGAATCATTAGTGACTTAAAACTTTCTCGAAACTGGATAGCTGTTGGATTTACAGCTCGACTACGTTGATTTCTAATCTTTCCAAAATAATTTTCAATTACATCTTGATTCAAGCTCGAGGTAAAAAAAACTTACACATGTTACTTTCTACTAAAATTTCGTATAAATCTAAAAATCCTTCTAGCGTTTTCATCCAATTTTTTAATGTTGGAGGCACCATTTTTTTCCCAGCTTTGTCAATAAAATACATATTGCTTAAATGTTGAATCGATTCTTTCCAAAATTTTGTATGTCCCGAATTTTTATACACGCCACCAGAAAACGGTTTTCCGCAGTGTGGACGAAGTGTCCCTCCATTTAGGCTGTCGAAAAGTTTGTCAAAGAAATTTATTATTTTTGCTGTTCCTAAAGCTTCTTCATTCAAGTTGTTATCACCTGTTAAAATATTTATTAGACTGCTATAAAACATGATTTCTTCACAAAAATTACCACTTTTAACTAACAAAGAGATGGTTGAAGCCATAGAATGACTTAATACTTGAGTAGCATAACACACTTTCATTTTCTGAATCTTGTTGGGGATCACGTGGAAGTCAGTAATTTTGTGAAGTGCTCTTAATTCACCACATGATTCATCATTAAAATAAGCTTCAATAATATGTTTCCATTTAGCTGTCAAGATTTCTCCATTTACTTCCCAAACTAAATCTTTTGTTAGCAAATTGTTTCTGATACATTTAATCATATGAGGTGTATCGTATAAGGGTATAATCTCTTCGTTTCCAACTATAATTCTTCTTTTTATTTGCTGCTCCTTTTGTATGTAAAGTGCACTCGATTCATTCAATAAACTATTTATAGCCGCTTGGTTTGGTTGTCCCTGATCACATATTGTGACTATAATTTTCAACCCGCAATTTTGAACTTCTGTAATCAGTAATTTTATTAATTCTACTATAACTGGGGATTTCGTAGCTGACGAAGAAAATGCGAAATAAATTGGTTGTTGCCATTTTTTGAAAAGTCCACTGAGATAAAATACAAGAACATGGTCAGCAATTTGCAAACTTCGGCTATGCCCAAAATCTTGGAAACCATAAAATTTGTCGGTGGTTTTGTCATAATCTATATGAGGCATTATTAACATTTCGTCAAAAATTAAAGCACACATTTTATCTCGACTATTTAAATTTAAAGCAACTTCTTTCAAGTTGTCGAATATTAATTTATTCAACCCGGCATTTATTGGAACTCTATTTAACATTGCCATTATTGTTTGCCGAGTAGGAAGAGCAAAAAACTCCCTTAATTTCGAATAAGCTCTTCCAGATTGTTTATAGAATGCCAATGCCAAAACTTTCTCTTCGGTGGTGTATCTACGTCCTGTTGCTTTAACATTTCTTTTTCTCAATTGCGCTAAACATAAATTTATAGCATCGTCTCCTAACACTTTGCTTTTTAATTTAATGTCAAATCTTGTGGCTAATTTTAACCGTTGACGAAGCAAAGCGCTTCTAATTTTGCTTTTTCGTGCAGAGCGCTTATATTTTAAGGAAGAGTGGTGGATCTTTTTTGCAAAAAGAGGGATGTTTTTTATTCGCACAGGGTTCATTTCGTTTAAAATTTTGGGGTTTCTGCTTATATTTGAAATTTGGGTGTCTGTATTAGGATTGACGATATCGGGAGATGTATTTTCTGGTATTATATTGTCTTGCTCGTCATTAGATTGCGGGATCAAATCAGATGTACTATACGTATCCGCATTTTCTAAAATGTTTTAAACATTTATATTACAATTTAAATAAATACTTCTGAAATTTACCATGCGGAATTCGCAAACTAGGTATAGCCATATTTCGGAGTCTATTATTAGTATCAAAGTCAGAAGCTGTAAAGTGTAAACCACAAACCGTATACCCATTATAAACTTTCATAGGATCAACTTCCATTAGGTGGGAATTACCAATTCGTTGTAACCATTCTGTAAAACGCTTAGGATATTTTTGGGGATTTGGAAATCTGTGACGCGTGATAACACCTGTACTATAACATTTATGCACGCTACAGAGTTTCATGTTTGATTATAAATAAAGTTACTGCAACTTAAGTATAATCAGCGCAGTGACAGTGACATTACTAAAATGTTTCATGAGCTTCTATAAGTTTAGGCTTTAGTAATTTTTCTTAGAGTGACCTTAATTTTTCTTTCAAATATTCGCCATCTGGCGGCTTGTGGACGGTGCGCAAAATGTTCTGAGACCTAAAAATAGATAGGGAGCTTGCATTCTAAACCCATTTATATTATCTATGACCATATATGTATTATACATATATTGCTAGTAGGGCCTCGGAACGCCCGAAAACATTACGGCGCCGACATAGTTTCACTTAGAGTATAACGCGTCTCGTGCGCATGCGTGAGAATTCGAACTCCGCCTTTAGAAGCGAATTTTAAACTTGACCACTTCCCCATTGGGCGGACGACGCCGCCGCGCTTGCGCACAGCTCACCATTATACATTGAAGAGTTGGTTGTCTGTCTCACTTCCTAGGTGAGTTTCCCACTCATAGCAGCTAGCAATATAGTAAGTATTACATATATGCATGTAACTAAAACACGGCCAACTAATTTAGTTGGCCGCGACCACGGTCTAAGATATTCAGGTCATTCGACTGGGATTTGTAGGCATACTAAATTTTGTCCTCATTCACAAATATTTCGCTAGATGGCGAATGTGTAATAGTGTAGCTACAGTGCCTATATATAGACAGTGGCGACAATACAACTAAGCCACACCCTCACCGCCATATTTAGGCAAATTTCTAACGGGTATTTATTTAAATCCGTCATCAGAGTCGACTGTGATATGTGTTTTACGTTTGGCAGAACTGAAAACATTCGAGATTTGCAGGTTAAGATTTACGTCAGTCTGTGTCAAATAACAAACAAAACCTAACCTACTAATATCGAATTTGGCATAGACTGACAATACACTTCAGTACTGCCAAAAGTATAACACGAATCACAGGTAATTTAGCCTAAACATGGCGGCTATAACCACGTGATCTAGGGAGCCAATCAAAAATAGGACACCCCATTGTCGTCACTGTCTATATCAAGGCACTGTAAGTGTAGCTATAGCCCCTCTATTACAAATAGTAGCGACATCAGGGGGCAAACCTGATGCAAACATGAAAATACAAAAAATTACTAAACGGTAAATTTCAGTGTAAACAGTGAAAAAATAACAGATCTGAATACCTGAAATTCTTTTCTGCCACTATTTTTACACTTATCGACACAACACCTTGGCATTTCCACGTCCTCGACTTCAAATTAGCCCCGAAGAGAAAAATGAATAAAAACACGACAACTGTCAATGTCACATTTTAATTTAATTATGCAACTTCCTAGGCGATTTTTAAATATGCTAGGGACTTACGGGATACCAACGTGATTTTGCCCCAGCGGCAACATCAATCGTTGTCGCTACTATATGTAAATATAGGGGCTATAAGTGTAGCAAGGTTGGTAAAACTGAAAGCGTGTTTAGGAGGTTGCTTCGTTCCCATTTAAACCCATAGTTTGTTTATTTCCCCCCGCAAAAAGTAACTCATGACGTCATACGAACCGCGCGAAATTTAAGATCGTAATGTCAAATAACTGTTGATAAACTTTACAATGCCTGTGACTTGTGCAGTGTCTGGTTGTTTCACTAATTTATCAACGCAGCAAAAAAGGATAGGAAAATACAAAATATGCAAGAAAAAATAAATTTATTAAGAACAATGAGCTGTAAAAAGAAAATTAATGTCGCAAAGTGTTGCAAATGTGCTAGTATCTTTCCAAAAATATTTACGCCTTTTCAATTACGAAAAATAAAAGGTTCTAGAAATATAAAATGGACAACACAGGATATTACTCAAGCTTTTACTTTGAGATATTTGAGCAAGGTGAGTTACATATATCTAAGAGAATCCATTACCAGGTTAATTGATGATCCATTATGTTATAACATATCAATAAAGTGATAAATTACGATACCTAATTACCTAATAGTTTTTTTTTATTAATACAGGAATTTCAACATTGCAACGTTGGGCTTCTAAAATGGACATGCAGCATGGTTTACTGAAAACTGTTTTCCAGTTCCTAAAAATTGCAGAAATAACTGTCAGAAATAGAAAAGTTAGTAGTTCTTCAATATGATTAGATGAAGGTTGCTGAATCGTACGAATATGTCAAAAATGACCGGGTAGTTGAACCTCATTCACAACTGCAAATTGTAAATGCTCAAGGTTTAATTGGAAAACAGAAAACTCCTGTTTTTGCCGATCAAAAAATGACTCCAGAAATCCTACATAATGTTATAAATGCGCTGTACCACATAGGTTTTAAAGTTATTGTGTGTGTAAGTGATTGCAGATCAACAAATATTTCACTGTGGCGTGATTTAAATGTTACATATGAAAACCCATTTATTAGGTACACATCAATTGACTGGTTCAAATATTTACTTCTTTGCGGGTGCCCCACATCTTCTCAAGTTAATTAGGTATTGGTATTTAGATTCAGAATTTGTACATAATAATTGTGTTATTAATAAGCATACATTACATCAGTTAATATTATCAAACAAACAAGAAATCAGTAGCTGCTTTAAGCTAACAATAAATCATTTAACTGTCGAAAGCCTCCCAAAAGACAGAATGTTCGTATGGCAGCAGAATTACTGAGTCATACAACAGCAATAGCGTTAAGACATTACTATACCGATAATAATGCAGCAATTGAAGCTTCCAATTTTATAGAGCTTGTTAACTAATGGTATGACATCATGAACTCGTATACACCCGATCACGACCTAATTATTAAATCTGCATATGGTAAAAATATTGATGCTTAAAATGACATTTTATATAAAATGTATAATTTGGATAGCACGGTCATTTTCAAGAGAAAAAGGGTCATTCAAACATTTCAAAAAGGAATCTTGTTATCTATCAATTCGTTAAAACATTTATATAAAGATTTACATGGACTATATGGTACTATAGCTTACATATTTACGCACAGATTAAACCAAGATTCGCTAGAAAATCTATTTGGCCAATTGAGAACACAAGGTGGGTTAAACGATCATCCTACACCCACGCATGCTCTACAACGGCTGCGATTAATCTACCAACCTACAAATTAATTCAAATACCAATCGTTGTTCTGATATTTATATTGTTGGTGAAGTTATAAGAGAGTCTGGCGCTGAGATTCCTGCTGAAGATTCATCAACTTCAAGCTTATCAGATACATTTGAAAACATGGAAGTCAAAAAACCCCATGACGTCGGTCTAAGCGATTATTTAGAAAAAGACTGTCTTTAATATTTAGCAGGATGGATAGCCGAAAAACTTCAAATTAGTCTTCCACATCTGGGCAATCACACTTATAGTTTACAAGAAAAACAAGTAGATAATTTGGTAGTACCTCCATGGGTAGTACATTTGTCCTATGGTGGATTAATTCAACCTTCTGATAAGTTTTTTACCCTGATTAAAAATTTGGATGAGGAATTTAAAAATTATATGTCTTCCTGTTTAAGTAACCCAAAGAAAATTGCAAAAAAACTTATTAATAAACTCAAAATTAATTATGATGTCGATATTATACTGAAAATGTTTGTTAAACAGCGGATATTTATTAGAATGAAGTTTTTAAATTATAAATATAGTGAGCAGAAAAATTCTAAATTCAAGAAATATCACGCTGGAAATAAAATGTATGTATCTTTATTCGCTATCTCCTTCGAAGATACTGGACCGATTAAATTGTATGATAGTTTAAAATTTTGCTAATTTTTAGACTTAGATCGTCGGCCGGTTTTTATTTAAAAAAAAAGTACGAAAAATTGAAGTAAAATGAAATTATATTTAATTTAATTAAATTTGTTTTTGATTGTAACTTGTAACATGTAACAACCTTTCCCACCGAAGCGTAACTTGGGTGATTCACTAGCTTAATGTAAAATTACACGTTGCTATCAGTTATAAAAATGACGAATGTTTGTTCATTACTTAAATAACTTCATTTATGAATTTATTAAGATAACTTAAAACGAACATTAACAAAACTTACTAATAATGTACATTTATTTAAATACACTATAACTCAGCAAACTATCTACAATATAATTAATTATTATCACAAGTGTCATCAGATTCTTCATCGTTGACTTGTATTATTATTGGAGTAATGTCTTCTACGTCAAAACCCACTTCCCTGCCCGCCCACTTCTGTATAATGCCCTCTGCCTGTGCAACACAATTTGACCACGTTTAACTGTTACATAACGCTTTTTGCCACATATTTAGGGTTTTTTCTTCACCGTACCCATCTTCACCTATATGCTTATTATAATAAGTTTTGGCAATTCCCCAAACATCTTCAGTGGGGTTGAAAATACAATGGTAGAGAGGAAGTCGGACCACAGTATGTCCATACTGTTCAGCAAGGTGGTCTGCGACATACGTTTTTGGAGGTTTGTGTCTGAAAAAAATCATTAGTACTTTAGCACACAAAATTCACTTAACATACTTACTGTACAACCAACTGCAATAATTCCATTGGCCGACTTGCTAACCAATCAATAATATGTATCTTGTTTTTTTCAAACTAGCATTGTGCGTTTTATCGTGGTATGATAACTTGCGTTATCCATTAACAATACTTGATGGCTCCTCCAAATTTTTCAGAAGTAGCTGTTCGAAACATTTTAAAAATTTTCCTAATTCATTTCCCCGTGGTAATCCGGGTTTTTTGTGCTCGATGTAAATATCAATGAGGCACCAGGAATAAATCCATCTATCTCACAGCATGAAGGACGATATATCTTAGAAAATAGATAAATAATATTATTTAAATTCACTTATTAAACTTATGATGCTAACCTTTTTCCATCTGATTTTAATTTTTTAACGCTTTTTTATTATCATGTTGCCATGATCTACAAACAGTGCCATTTTCGAAAATCCACGTTTCGTGTAAGTATAGAAATTGTGACGGTCTTTTCCTGCTGCAGATTTTTAATGTACTTCCTTAAAGACACCACTCTGTGGAAAGCAAATGTGATCCAACTCCATGAGCCCTCTGCGTGGATCATCCTTTTTCCAGCGGAATCCTATATCTTTCAGGACCTTTTCTAACGAAGATATTCCTCTCTTGTAAATATATCTTTCCTTTAAAATTCGCAATACAGATGTCCGAGTAATATCTTGTTCTAACAAAAAAATATCCTTACTTGTAATGTTCAGCAATAGAGAGTAAATAATGATTCACTTACTGTTTTGGTACATTTCATAAACCACATTTCTTATGGCTACTCTATCGAAATCGTCAATGTCCACTACGGGCTGAGTTCTATGCTTTTTCTGCTTCGCGCTTTTGATATGTTCATTTGATTTTACCGTCTGTGAAACCGAACTAACGGTTGGTATACATACTTGCAAGGCATTTGCAACTCTCTATAATAAATAAAACACTATAATGTAATAATACAATAATTATACATTTATTCCACAATGTAATTAACCTCTTGTACAGCAGCTAAAGCAATCAAGGGTCCTCCATTGTCGCGTTCTTGCTCAAAAAAGCTTATTAGAAAGGCTATAAGCTGTTTTCACTGCTTACATCAAGCTTTCGGCATTATTTCCTCTGTATAACACACGTAAACGCAATAAATAAGTTTTAATTAACTACGAAAAACCGCAACTTATAACAATCCACGTATAATCTCAATAAGTTAGGTTAGTATCTAATGACGTCACGAGTTACTTTCCCCCCCACTCCGCGAGTTTAATTTATTTTTTCGAATCTTGAGGCAACCTCCTAAACACGCTTTCAGTTTTAGCAACCTTGTCCCACTTAGAGTCCCTGTATATAGTAAGATAAGAGTCGGGCAAACGCGGTTCAATTTTTGATTGGCTACGATCCACTGCGCATGCGCAGTAATCTAAAATGGAAATTTGAAGGGTGGCTATGGCAATGACAATTAAATGACGTACGTAATATTGTTCGATTCGACGACAAGACAAGTTTTTAGAGGTTATATGTTTGCTACACCACCAAAAAAACCGCTCGTAAATTACTCAATCCGATCTATCTACTGCAAAATCAGCTGACCACCAATCGGTAAACGGTAGATACCTACCAGTGTAGTTTTCGTAAATGCATTAAGTTTACCATTTATTGACAATGTCAAACTGACAAGTAATTACATTCATCAAAGTGACACATACTAAGGAAAACAACTCCGGCCTTGAACGCATCATTTATTTTTGGAACACTAATGGCGGCTGACATTTGTGTTTGCCCGACTCTTATATAACTATATACAGGGACTCTAGTCCCACTCCTCTGACAGCGTGCTCTTACGTTAGAGTTCACTGATTGCCAAAGTGGATGTTGTACAGTTGGCTGCATTATCGACATAATATAATCATCATTGCAGTATTTTTGAACAGAGGGCGCCGTAATCAGATTCTCACTAAACATTTTCAAATGCATCAGCAATATAAGTTAAATTTAAATTTTGTGTCGTAATCGTTCCTGGTCATATCAAAATACACTATGCGAAAAGATGTTATAGTCGACAATTATATACAGCTGACGGAGGTGTTAGAGGCTTGCTCCACCTCCGACGCGGGCCGGCCCACCCCTGACGCGGGTCGGCCCTCCTAATTAAAACAAAACATAGTCTTATGGTGTAGTCCATTTATTCCGGGCACGCACGGTTAAGTTATTATAGAAACCACCAAAAATGAGCCCTGCGTCATCCATCGCACGCTGAATTTAGTAACCACAAACATTCGTGTACAATTTGTTCACAAACTTCATGCCTACAACAGTTGATATCATTACAATAAGCGTGTGTTATGAATTATGATTAAAGTGCTTATTTGATTAATAGTATATTACACAACGAGAGCTGTAGGAAGCATATTACACGCGAGTTGGAAAAGTTACGCACAAGCCGCGTAGCGGCGCGTGTGTAATTCCACGAGCGTGTAATTGCTCTATAGCTCGAGTTGCGTACTATACTTTTTCTACGATCACACTCATTTCGTTAAACGAAAAAGAAATATTTTATTAACTGTCAAACTATCTGTCACACCATCTTAAAAATTAGGCGGCTGCAGTCACATCCCTACACCGCTTCGTACAAACAACAGAAGCTAACTGTAACGTAATAAAAAAATTACGTGTTAGTCATTACGTAACACTGTTTGTAACAACGAATTTACTAATCAAGTAAACAGTGCTTAATGAGCAATTTACTAATAAAGGAGTAGAAAAAGTAGTTTAAGGGCCGGTTTTTCAATCGATGATTAACATTTTGACTTGCTAATCATTACTTCTTGATTAATTTCAAATTAATCATGAATAGTGTTTTTCAAACCAACATTCAATTATGGTTAACTAATTAAAAATGAATTGAAAATTTGTTACGTTGGTATTAACTTTTCTGTCAAATTTGACAACTTGGTGGTTTGTGATTCGTGACAATTTCAAATTTGTAATTTCTGTTCATCTTAATTTTAGTTAATAGATATTTTATGCATTAAGGGAGATATGAATATGTTTTTTCCCCGAGGTTGACATGTGTTACAGACCGAGGGTCACTGGCCCGAGGTCTGCAAGTCAACCGAAGGTAAAAAACATGAATATCTCCCGTGGTGCATACAATATTTTATCTACTAGCATATTCGTAAAAACAGTATGAAATTTCAAAATGTCATAATGACATTTAAAATTAAAATATTAAGTAACATCAAAGATTGCTTCAATGTATGGTTGCTAAGACGTTAATTGTAGTTGCATTGTTACCATGAGTTTGAGGGAGAAATAATTTGACAAGTCCCTTGGGAGTTATGAGTAGCTTTTCATATTTTGTTTCTAACAGGTGGCGCAAAAGTAATCACCCTATCGGAACATGCTCTCATTTTTGCAAATGGCATCTTATGTCATCGCGACTTTGACATTCGTGAAGCAAACAGAAGCAGAATACACATAGACAAACCATGGATCGCTATACTCCTCAAAAACGCGAAATAATTTGTGTCAATGTTTTTGACAAATAATCGGTCAGTGCTTTTGGCTCCACGTGAAATTTGTTGTCGATTCCCTGGTCGTGTGGCATCAAATGTGCAAACACTGTGGCATTTAGCCACTCGCTTCGAGGAGACTGGCTCAATACGGGACAGTTTAGGACGTGGCCGGCCCCGGAGTAGCCGTTCGGTCGAGAATATCGCTGCTGTGGCTGCAGATGTCCAAGAGGACCCTCAAACATCCACCAGACGACGGGACACGCACTTGGGCATCGGTAGACGGTCTTTACAGCGAATTTTGGTGAAAAACTTAAAGATGTTATCTTATAAGTGCAACCGCACACACAGCATGAACGACAGTGGATATTCTGAAGCAAGCTTTTCTCGACCGGTTCATCTATCGTTTTGGAGATCTGCACTGGCCCGCAAGATCGCCCGATTTGACCGTTCCAGACTTCTTTCTTTGGGGTTTTCTGAAGTCACGGGTCTATACGTACAAGCCACAGACCTTGGCGGCCTTAAAAGAAAACATCTGACTAGAAGTGGAGAATCAATCGCCAGAAGTTTTGAGAAGTCATGAAAACTGCTGTGAAACGAGCCCGAATTTTCATCAACTCTGGCGGTGTCCACTTGACCGATATTGTCTTCGAGACTTAATGGAAAAAAAATTAAACGTCTAAATAAACATAATCAACAAACAGAACCAATTCTTTTCATTTACAAAGTTACTGCCTTAGGAAATCGAGTGAGGACTTTTGCGCCACCTTGTATGACGAAAATGTACAATATCATGTTGCTAGTAGATAAAAACGTAAATTCTATTCAATAGTTAATATCTGCTAAGCAACTTACAAAGGATTTCCATAATTACTGGTGATGTCATCAGTGTTATTGGGCCCTTCATAACTAATATTTTCTGTCAATAATCTTTGTGTGTATGTGATTTTATTTGATGATACAAATCAATCTAAAATTCTAACAATATCATGGTATAGCAATTAATGACACACAAAAATCCCTTACTTATATTTCCACGCAACATCACAGCTACCAATAAAATCAACACTTATTCATTATGCACGCGCACCGAACGCTCGTTTGGTTTCAAATTGCTTTCGAAACTGCTGCACAAGCAGAAATCGTTGAGTAAACACAGACAGTAAAATAAACTTGTGTGTCCAGGCCCAAGTAATTCTCAAGTTGCAATTTCAAATAAGCAATGCGAAAGTGCCATCTGTTATCGTGTAGTCGCAACCACCCATCATGCTGCAGATTTCAACATACTAGTAGAGCCAAAAATAAATATTCTTAAGAATGAACATTACTGTCATCTTACGGCAATTTAATACGTCAAACTCTCCCACTCCTCTGACAGCGTGCTCTTAACGTTAGCGTTCACTGATTGCCAAAGTGGATGTTGTACAGTTGGCTGCATTATCGACATAATATAATCATCATTGCAGTATTTTTGAACAGAGGGCGCCGTAATCAGCCTCTCGCTAAACATTTTCAAATGCATCAGCAATATAAGTTAAATTTAAATTTTGTATCGTAATCGTTCCTAGTCATATCAAAATACACTATGCGAAAAGATGTTATAGTCGACAATTATATACAGCTGACGGCCCACCCCTGACGCGGGTCGGCCCACCTAATTAAAACAAAACATAGTCTTATGGTGTAGTCCATTTATTCCGGGCACGCAAGGTGTAAGTTGTTATAGAAACCACCAAAAAATGAGCCCTGCGTCATCCATCGCACGCTGAATTTAGTAACCACAAACATTCGTGTACAATTTGTTCACAAACTTCATGCCTACAACAGTTGATATCATTACAATAAGCGTGTGTTATGAATTATGATTAAAGTGCTTATTTGATTAAAGTAGTTTAAGGGCCGGTTTTTCAATCGATGATTAACATTTTGACTAGCTAATCATTACTTCTTGATTAATTTCAAATTAATCATGAATAGTGTTTTTCAAACCAACATTCAATTATGGTTAACTAATTAAAAATGAATTGAAAATTTGTTACGTTGGTATTAACTTTTCTGTCAAATTTGACAACTTGGTGGTTTGTGATTCGTGACAATTTCAAATTTGTAATTTCTGTTCATCTTAATTTTAGTTAATAGATATTTTATGCATTAAGGGAGATATGAATATGTTTTTTCCCCGAGGTTGACATGTGTTACAGACCGAGGGTCTCTGGCCCGAGGTCTGCAAGTCAACCGAAGGTAAAAAACATGAATATCTCCCGTGGTGCATACAATATTTTATTCGCAATCGCATTGTAATGTGTCAATTTCATGACATAACAACAGCCGGGAACTAGATGATTACTTGAAACTAGCCAGGAAATTATTACATACCCCTAAAAATATTACATACCTGAAGAGTGGGGTGTTTCCATGGTAACAAAACATTGAGTGGGTTGTTTTCATGGTAACAAAAATATTAGCTACATCAAGATATCTATTATTCAGAATTCAATTGTAGTTATTTTTAAAATTAGATGATTGCAAATAAAATAGTATACATATCACGGTGGAAAGGTTCATCCCTGTCTCGAGATAAAGTTAACCTCGACGCTACGCGTCTCGGTAAACTACCTAATCTCTCGACAGTAATGAAACACTTCCCACCTCGGTATGTAATATACTATTATCTACTAGCATATTGATATTGTACATTTTCGTCATAGAAACAAAATATGAAAAGCTACTCATAACTCCCAAGGAACTTGTCAAATTATTTCTCCCTCAAACTCATGGTAACAATGCAACTACAATTAACGTCTTAGCAACCATACAATGAGGCAATCCTTGATGTTACTTACATATTCTAATTTTAAATGTCATCATGACATTTTGAATCTTCATACTTACTGTTCTTACTAATATGTTAGTAAATAAAAAGTTGTATGCACCACGGAAGATATTCATGTACTTTACCTTCGGCCGAGGGCCTCTGGCCCGAGGTCTGTAACCATGTCAACCTCAGGAAAAAAAATAGGTATTCATATCTCCTTTAATGCATAAATATCTATTAATGTTCGCTTAAGAATTTTTGAAAATAGGAGAACCATAAAGCACTATTCCAACAATTGGAGATAAAGCATCAAAATGTTCTATAATGAGAACTGAAATGCAGTCCTGGAGATTCATCTTAGAGTCCTGACAGCTAACAACACGGGAATAGAGCTCCAGTGCAAAAGTGCATAGAATTTTCGAGCGAATACTTGGAGTGCAATAAATTTTAGTTTTCTCGTCGATTCTCAGAGGTTTCAGTAACTACGTACAGTTGTTATGCTCCATGCCTACGTCGCAATACTTAATCTTACTATCGATCTACTACTACAAGCAAGCAATAATATTGTGATTCATTTGTGTTCATGAATATTAACATTCCGTTCCCAGATCTCATTAACTGCAGTTTTGGTGAGAACGGTCATACAAGGAGAATAACTATTTATTAATGTTTGATCTCCATTAAACCTAGATTAAATTTTCAGGGTAGATCCTTGCACATCGGGCATCCCAAAACAAGTATCATAGTTGTTTTATATCTCAAAATTATGCTTTAGAAGAAAAATATTTTTAAAAACATAAATTTTGTTTAAGGCTCAAAATGCGTTAATAACATGCAATCTAAGTAGATCTTATGTTCCGTAGAAAAATAGATCTACGAACCTTCAGCATCTCATAAAAAGGTGGTCCAGTCAGCCCAGTGGAATAGGAGGTTTTTGGCTGGAAGAAGTGCTCGCTTGCGATAGTCAAAAGAAATTGTACTTTGAAAATACGTGGACAAATCGGGCTAATTGGTTAGACGCCACCTAATGTGTCTGTCGGATGGATTGGGGCTTGGGACCTTACCAGGAAGAATTACCTCAGCTACAATCTATGTGCTAAGTTTCTAGAAATTACTTTTATTGCTTTGTAATCGTAAAAGGATTATCTTAATTAAAAAATGAAACTAACTACATTTGCTTTACAAATAAAATTACGCTGCATACATTTTGTGAACGCTTATATTAAGATAACGCTGGTGACTGTCATAAATTAACTCTATACTTCAGTTGTAATGTCACGTCATGCTACACAAAGAAGTTCTGACCATGTGTTTATCCGTGCGGAAACAATCTCGGGTCTTTACTCAAAAATAAGATCCGCTTAAAGCAGTTGAACATAGTATATTGAGAATGGCGGTAATTCACAACATGCATTGCTTAACTAATAAAACATATTCAATTTAGATTTTATTACAGCATACCTTTTACCTAAAGTCATACCTTGTTTAATACTGGCAAGTATAGGTTTGCCTCAAGACTACATATAGTATTCTTATTATGTTAGCAACCCTAAATCATTTCCCGCTACGCGGAATATCTAGGTACTAACATATGTAATGTGCGAGCTGTGTGTGCAGTATTTTTAAGTGCATTGGCGAGTTTAAATATACAAAATAAGTTGTAAAAACACTATTTTGTTATTAAAAAATTATTGAGGATCAGCTAGGCATGTATACTATAATTACCTCCAAATTCAACTTTGTATAATGTACTTGAAAGATTGCTACAGGTCATTTTAACCTTGTAGCTTTGAGACAACATTATGCACATCAAGGTAGACTTTATTAGGAACACAACCAATTTATGGAAATTCTAAAAAACAACGGACAACCTTCAGCCGATACCAAGCAAAAGCTTTTTATAGTTCTAATAAAAACATGTACTACTACTATCTGATAACAGTGATGATTCTATGATGAAAGACAATGACCAAGATGAGAAATTATTGCTCTGAGGAAGAAAAACGGGAATTCCTGATTCGGTACTAGATATTGTTAAGAAATTGCAAAAAGAAGGCCAATATGAGGAGATCCTTGAACCAGAGTCAAAAAATAAGAATTCTAAAAATAGGTCGAAAGAAAAAGGAAACGAAATCAAGTACTTTAGTTAAAACATATGACGAAACAGATCACAGTTTACCTGAACCACTTGATCTACGTATTTGGAAAGAGAATGAAGAAATGGGGTTAGAAAATGTTTGTGATATGCGATACAACGGCTTGGTGTATAATTTTTAATTTTGTATAGGTATATGTATGTATTATCTTGTAACGTTTTGCCCAGCGCGAACGCGATTGTATAAATTAAAAATATTAATTTGCGCGTTCCCCCTGGGCTTGCACCACGTTATGTACCGGAGCACCGCGCCGAGAGTACGACGTGACGTCACCGCAAACGATCCCATTAACATCACTGCGCACCTAGACCACGAATCCCCGCTCCAGCGACCTGATACGAACCTCTGATTACGCCCGCACCAGGTATAAAAGGAGAAATCGAAACCGCAACAAGAGAGAATTTCCTAGAATCTTCCCAGTCCTCCCGCCTTGCTTACGCTCTCAGGAGAGTCCCCGGACTATTCGAGAAGATCCCGACCAGTTACCCGAGCCCCCGGACGTTAGGATTGTCGCCTAGACTCTTCAACGTCGTTCCCCCAGGTTCCGAGACGTTAGGATTGTCGCCTAGACTCTCCAACGACATTCCCCCGAGCTCCTGAACGCTTGGATTGTCTTTAGGACTCTTCGGCGTCATTCCCCGAGCACCCAGCGACCTAGAGAGCCGTCTCAGTCCCGAGGACGACTACGTCAAACACCTAGTTACAAGTAGAGTTTTTCCGAATTCGCCGACGACGCCCTTCAGAGTTTGGCCACCCAGGAGGCCAAGTCGTTCTCGCCGGCGACGACTCCGTCCGTGAAGCAAATTTCACGGCACCAGGACAGCGACACAGACGTAATTAGGCCTGTTAATTACGCCTGGAGTAACTTAGCATCTCCGAAGCCGAGGAACGTGCACCAGGAGTTCCCGTCGAACGAGCCAGAGGCCGCCGCCCATAAACACGCACTCGTGAAGCTAGGGTAACCCAGCAGCCACCTTCGCCAGCAAGAAGCAGCGCATAGTTAATCGAAATCCACTCACCTGGGGCAGCAAAACAGCTGGCAAGTAAAACAAATTAAATGCATCGTCCGCCACTCGAACACTGGGAGTTTCACCGTTAAAACACCAGACGCACTAGGTATGCACACAATTTAGTTGGATATTGACCACAGTTTCGTTTATTTAACAATTTCAAGATCAAGTGTATTGTTATTGTCCGCCGTTACATGGCGGCCCGCTAATCTGTCAAATTATCTGTTCAGGACCGGCGCGATGCCTACGCGACAAAGGAACTAATGTATATACAAGCTGTCCCGTAATAGAGTGCCACCGCCTGATTACCAGCGAGCGAAACGCCTCGTTAGAGGAATTAATTTATTTTTATAAATGTCGTTACATTTTGTTATTTCACGTATTTAATACAATTCAATTTGATGTATTTAGTTAAAGATTATTATAGAATGGTAAATTGTTGGTCTGTGTTTTATTCCTACGTTACTAACTGAGTTTATCACCTGGATCTTGGCATTCTGAGCTAACCTTAGGAAACCAGTTTCAGACTGGGATTGTAGCATTTCAATTAAATTAAATTAAATTAGCCCGTCAGGCTACAATCTGTAACCTTATTTACCTTGTGGTAATTTTTAATTTTATACCAGAAAAGAATATCACCTCCAAAACCTCTCAAATATTGTAGCTAGTGGAAATGTAGTCCGTAGACTGCAAGTGCAATCCAGAAAATACAAATTGCAAAGTATAGTACGATAACTGATTTGCAGTTTGAAATTACAGCAGAGTTGGCAAAAAATGTAGTGTGTTTGGCAACAGCTAGATAAAGCAGAAAATGATGCATTCAGGAAACAAGGTGGCAATTGGGTCAAAACACTTATGCTTAGCAATTTTTGTAGTTTTGCACCAATTCAAAAAGTAAGAAGATATAAAAGAAAGCAAAAAACGTACACAGAAATTGCTTGCCCAAATTCGGTTAAGATATATAACTGATTTATGGGCGGAGTAAGTTTTGTAGATTCTATGATTGCTCTGTACCGCATCGTATATCGTTAAAAAATGGTATTATAGAGTACTTCATGGTTCCTTTACAGACGTGATTTAGAAAATGGTAAGTGTGTTATTGCTTGCATTCAACATAGAAGTGGATGCAGGTCTCTTGAATGAAGGTAAGTTGCCAATAGAAAAGGTTGTACGTCCAAGTTGACATTGCTGCATAAAAGAGAGAAACATAAAGGTCTCGCTGCGCCAGTCCATACAGATAATGTGCGTCTTGATGATGTTGGCCATTATCCTGTTTTCAGTGACAAAAAGGGTTGTTGCAGAAAAACCAGGGTGCAAGACTTTCCTGGTTCCAAAATCTATAAAATACTGTAACTCTTTCAAATAAAGATAACAAGTCATGCCATATAGGGCTTAGCGGTATTGAAAGTAAAATTACTCGATTTATCGGGATATTGAAGAAACGCTTATGGTAGTACGACAGAAGTTCTCCAAATATCCGACCACGGGTAGAAATATAATTCTAGTACAATAATGAGACGCGAAATGGAATGTCTGACTTGTGGGCTGTGATTTGGGAATTGTTTAATCCGTAAAATCAAGAGGAACTCCAAAATGGTCCGATAAGGTTCCCAAAATAACTGTTACACTACAAGGAACGGTAACACCAAAATGCACACACCTGTTTGCGGGACACTAGTGAGAGGAAGTCAAGCGGTTGCCTCAGCCCCACGCGTTGAACTGAAATGTCCGAAATTGCCAAAGTCGTGAAAATGCCCCTTGCTTGGAAGCTCAGCGTTCTAAAACTAACATAACTTGTATGTATCCTTATAAAAAAATCAATACAGACTTCACACCTTGTAAGGGGCTCTCTTATTCACACTGAATCTACTATAAATACATCGCTCTTTATCACTGAAGGATGCATAACGTTAAATAACTGTCGCTTATATACTAGAATCATAATTGAAGAAGTAAATTCCAGAGAATTACCACTTGGGTTATGTGCAACCTATAGGAGCCTTTTGATTTATGTTGCATATTTTAAATTCGCTTCTTATGTTCATTATCGAAAAATAAATTCACCATTGACTAAACACCTTTCAAGACTTGCTCTATCCCAACAGAATGTATTGTAGATGCACCACTAAATTGTTTTGTTTGGTTTAGCGATCCGTAACATTCCTCTTTATAATTTTCTTAGATTTTACAACAGTTAAACAAAAAAATTTACTAACCAGACTTGGCAATCATTTTCATAACGGTTTCTTTGAAAAGGTTTTCTAACAGTAACTTACTTCTATGCAATCAAATTGAAAAACGAGTGTAATTCGTGGTAATATAATATGTTTTTCCCATAGTTTACTCAGAAAAATGTCATGAATGGCATGTTTCTTACAGTTGCACTATATCGATATTCTTTAAGGAAATATCTTAACTCATGTTGTGTTTAAAATTAGAAATGATAATGTAAGGAGTAACCTAAGCATACAGTCACCTTTGAACATAGCAAAAAAAAATGTTTTGCGAAGATAGAATGGGAAGTAAGAACTGAAGGAAAGAGAGCCCAATGCACAACAAGATTGAAGTGGAATGAAATAAAGAGTCTATGTTGTTACTAGATCACGTCTCTTCTAGGCCACTTAAATTGGTTCTAAACTTGGCTAAGTTGGTTTCTAGAGTTTATTGCAGGCGCGCGGTTGGTGATACGGCTGCAGAGGTCGCCACTTGATTTAAAAGGTAGAATTACTCCACAGGGACATGGTTGCACTGATTGTTGATAATAAGGATAAGTATGTCTTGTGAGGGCATGTACTGCTGCTGCGATATTAACTCTAAAGAAAAGCGTTACACAAATGAGACGAATCTAGTACTATAAGTGCAATACACTAGGAATTGCTCCTAAACATAATAGATAATTTTGCCCAGATATTTTTCAGAGGTCTAAACATTTCATTTTTAGTTTGCATTTCTTAAAGTTATGTCTTTATATACCTTTCTTTGGCCAAATCAACATAATCATAGTAGTGTATTATGCCATATATAGCGACAAATAACTAACAAAGCTATTTTCTGCTTTCTTTATTTTTTATGCGTTTTCTAACGGAAAAGGGAAGCAGAGGAGTCTCTTTAAAATAACGACGTCCCCACGGACCCATCAGCTTTGGATTTGCGCAGATTTCGTTTTGGGTTCCTTTCATGTTTCGTCTTATTGCCGCCGCATGCTACTTCAGTCCAATTACGTATAATTGAGCATGTGTTACGCCGTGCTTAAATCATCCAGCCTCCTGCGATAGGCGTATTTACTTAATCCGGTTGTACATATTTGAAAAGGTTGGATTTGTGTTAACAGGCAACCCCTGATAAGCTTAATTACTCTGTTCAAAATGCCTCTAAAATGTTCATATTAGGGGAGGTAATTATTTACACCAAGCAGTGGCAAGTCAGGAATCGCAGGAAAGCCATACCGAGCACGATTTTTCTTTGATTTAAAACTACGCACTACGCATGATGTTTGCTCTACTAATCTGGCGTAAATTTGCAAATTAGGAAACGTAAGATCGATAGTTGTAGTGGATGGAGTAACAGGGCCCTTCTGTTTGTGTAACATACAAGAGTATCCATAAATATTTGAGCGAGTAACCGTATGTGAACGTTTCTGTAATTGCATTAAAGGGCGGCTTGTTCAAAAGCCGGAAAGATAAAAGGAGTTAGTACATATTTTACGAACTAGTGGTGGTATCGTTTAATTCGTTTAGAGCTGCCGGCATTGAGAGTGAAGATGAAAGCAAAAGCAGCTGTTGTAGTTAAACATTTCCGGCTAACGTGATCATGTTAAGGCTCGCTAACATAAACATATCTAATACGTGGTATTTGTGTAAGTGAGGTAGTGGAAAGTTGTTAATTGCCTAGTACTAATTTCTTAAAGCCTTTGATGTACGATGGTGTGGTGCATAAATAACACTAGAGATGCAAATAATAGTTTATATCATTCGCAATATATTTGAGAAACAGCTACTACAGACTAGCACGAATAAATGTTCTAGGCAACTTAAAAAAGCGAAAATTGTTTGCGAGCAAATATTAATATACTGAAAGTTGATAATGAAATGTCAATAAATAATAACTTGAATAAACCAGCGATAGAGAAACTTCAGACATAAATTAGATCAATAACACGATCGACAAAATAATGCCGCTTCTATGCAAAACTACTGAAGTACGTAGAACAAAGAACGAAACAAAGCAGTTAATAAACAAAAAAAGAATGCCATAAAAAAGATATGTCTGAAGACTGAATACAATGTAATTATTAGCTTCTTATAACAAAACGTGACAGGACATCCAGAAAGAACTGTACACTTTGTTATGTTGGTTTGAAAGATTGACGCCTCCACCGTTTTTATTACTTCCGAATTCAAAACTACGTTGAACTTCTTCACGCCAGGGTTAGCGCAAGCTGCGGGATTCAGAATCCAGATACATATCGATCATTTTTTTTTGTACGATGGCATTGTCGTATATAAGTATTTACGGTCACTGTGACAGTGTATACACCTTAGCACTACATACAAGCTTCGCAAGTGTAAATTACGAGCGCATCCCCGCTGGGGTGCGTAAATCGCTACTTCTAATCGGCGTCTGGCTGTAACTAGGCCGTCAAAACTGACTTCCGTATTTTGTATACCGCTGTGACGTCACGCGTATAGGTAAAGCAAATCTACTTCTACTAGAAAGCTATTAATGTTTGCGTGTTGTTTAATAAAGCCGTATCACACTGTCTGATTTATTGTGAAGCAAAGTGCAGTAGGAATTTTTATTGAAGTCAGGTAAGCTAATTTACAGGTAAACTGCGAGGCAAGCTAAGTTGAATCTGCGCCTCTCCCAACGCCGAGAAATACTGCAATCCTCCAATACATCACCGGCAGCTGAGCATCAGTTGACGCTCATAACAATTACAACAGGTTGTCCGGGTATTTACAATTGTTTTGACTGTTCCCTGCAAGCCCCGTCACACATGTTTAAGCAAAATCGATTAACCAAGAAATTCGATGAATATCAGCCAATGGAAGTGGCAGGATTGAAAAGAATTAGAAATCACTAACTACATAGCTTACACGAAATTGATTGAGAAATGTTACTAATATAACTTGCTACTAACGTTAGATTTTGAACAAGTCGTCAAGGCGTTAGAGATTGTTGCTATTTTAAAATATATTTACGAAGTCGAATTGATAATACACAATAATAAACTGTGGTTAAGAAAATATATGATAAAGCTACAAGCACAGTTAACCTGAAAACGACATAAGATACAGTAAAAAGTGGAATAGAGCTTTGTCAAGATGCTCCCATCACTTAAATAATTTTCATTGGCATTGGAGAAGATTTTTAAGAAATTAAACTAGACAGGAATGTATATTAACGTACACTGTAAAGATTTTAAAAATTTCAGATACGCCGATGACATTGTGTTGATAGCTAAAATCATAGAAGAACTATATAAGTAAAGTAGTCGGTATTCTATAAAAATACAAAATGAAAACCCAGAGGCCGAAGTTTAACAAACTTCAATTTTTTAAAATCTAGAACCTTTCTAAAGTATTTAACGTGGAAAGTACGTTATTACTGTAAATGTGTGCCACGGGATTTTGGGGCTCCGGTCTATGAAGGGGGCATTATTTTAGATTTGCTTGTCGTCGTGACTGCAACTGCGCGACACAGTCAGCTCGCACGCCTCAGTCGAGCATAACATCTTGAGCGCACATGCTGCTTGATATCCCACGCGGCTCTCGCCGTGGGTGCATTAGTTCGTGACTTTCCATCTTTTTGGAAAGGTTTCCATTTGAAGAGAAGTAACTGCCGGCCACTTAAACTGATCTCGCCCCATAGCTGCTTATCGCCCAGGAGCAACCAGCGATTTAGATGTCGAATATACTGCACACGCAAAGCATTACATTCTCGAAGGTCTTTAGAGCTCGTAGCTTAGAATATTTGTAATTATGACATTCCAACGAACATATTCGAGGGTCTTTTGAGTCCCCAGATCAGAATATTCGTCTTTTTGCCGTTCCAGGAACTGTCCGCTTCCAGTCGGCCTAGTTAACACTTTGAAACAAAGATCACTCTTCACTAATACTAACACGGTTCTTGAATTATTGACAGCAAACATGTGGAGGGGTGAAGAGCTAGAAAGAGTAGGAAAAAATTGAACTAGTTAGACCTATTCAGACAAGATACTTTGAGAATTTTCGCACACGTCCGTATGTCTGAACAGACTATGAGTATAATACTTCATGTGTCCAGCGATGTGCCCACATTCTATAGGTATCGTGATCCCTATCGCTATCTTTCATAAAGGTCATGGTGTTCTTTGCAAATCGCTCTAAGAATTCCCTATATTTGTTTGAATTTAAACAATTAGTACAATAACATTAATAGAAACTATTTATAAACAACCCACTCTTCCTCCTGCATCTGCCTATGCTTCGATTAGAAGCTGACTGTCTTGTTTCCACTTTCAGGCTTTCACAAACAATTATCGCCCGGAGAAACGGACGAAGGGTGGTTGATTCGAACGATAATTGTCCCCTACTTAATGCTCAGTGCGGTGCGTAACACAAGAGTACCTATTCGGTGCGTTATCAAAGGACGCCACGTTAATGCTCCCTAGTCGCGATAGAATTCAAGTTTGTCCTCTTATCTGGCCTATGTGACATTCGCCCCGGACACTTTGAAGTTTGTTTCAAACACATAAAGGACACCGTAGACGATTCGTTAACAATAACCGTTCTCCCTGCGGCCTTATCAGTTATTGTGGTCCGAAATTTGTTAATTTGCGGAAAGTTCGTCCTTGTTCGGAACACAATTACGTATTCCGTTCGTGCATGCCGTGTTTTAATGTCATTTGCGAGACAAAGCTAATAATGTTTCGGAATTATGTGCGGTTTCTTTGTACCGGCAATAGCAATTTCTAGTTTCCATAGGCATTGGCTCCTAATAGAATTTGGAATTTCTTTTCTTGGGCTAAATTTTGATTTATTGTGTAGTTACTGCTATAATACTCGGCCTCTACTTTGAACATCAATTAATTTAAGCAAAGAACCACCTTATTTTACTAAGATTGTAATTTTAGCTAACAGAACTCAATACAGCAATTCACGTAAAATAATTTTACTCCGCTTTATAAATTTGTGAAGCAAATTCTTCTCAATGAATGCATGTTCTAAAATGATTTGACAATCTTGCTTATCGGGCAATAACCTCTTGGCCTTCTTGTTACGTGAAGGTGTTGTTTACTTGAACACATTCATCTAGAGTGCTGCTATTTTACTCAAATAAGATTACTTAATAGCCTAGAATACAAGCAAACATTTTTTGAGGTAAGATTTTTTGCAAATTCATGTTCTTCATAAACTTAAAATATGTAAAGCCTGGGTCTTAGGCTTTGGTTATTGCGGAGCGTGACGTTACGAGCCAATCATAATTCTTAAGATTGGCCCGCGATACGTATATTTTATATGTGTTATTTTAATATAGTGGCTCTCAAATTTAATACGGTGCAACCTATTTGTGAAGCTGAATTACTGAAGTATAAGAGCATTTCAAAATAGCGAAACAGGATAAGTCATATCTGGGAGCCGAGTAAATTTTCTGTAGCCGAGGGGAGTACTTCCTGGTGAAAGCTCTCACTCCATTTCGGCAGATATATTTCGTTCCGCCTATTAACTTACCAGGATTTGTTCCCATGTTTTCAAGGTACAATTTGTTTTGAGTGTCGCGAGCGATCCTTTCTTCTAGTCAAAATGCCCGGTGGGCTGACTGTATCATCCTTTTGTGGTTTGTTGTAAAGTTGTAAATCTGTTTTTCCATGTAAAATATCGTTAAAACCTTTGCCCATAGTTCTTGGAAAAACTGGACTATGAAAATATTCTCGACTAGTAATATTGTAAATATAGTTTTGGCTATTGTAGTAAACACGCCTTCCTTAATTTATAAGCAGTGTGCAATTGGTCTGTTTTATAAATAACCAAGTTAAATCTTTTTCCAGCTTAGCTTAATTCAGAATGTATTACATAGACAGAAGAATCTAAATAATCAAGCAGAAGTCCATTTAGCCATTGTATCATTTAAAATTTCACTGACGTAGGACGAGGTGGAATATTAA
This sequence comes from Agriotes lineatus, assembly GCA_940337035.1. NCBI lineage: Eukaryota > Metazoa > Arthropoda > Insecta > Coleoptera > Elateridae > Agriotes > Agriotes lineatus. The sequence goes on along the minus strand of CALNHX010003872.1, from coordinate 24,375 downwards.
TAAAACTAAAGTATTCAAATTAATTAATACTGGTCTGGTTATGGATAATACATAATTTATTGAATAATTACGATATATCGTAATGTAATGTCTTCAAAATAAAAAAGCGATGACAGTTAAAAAATTCTAAGATGTAACATTGAATTTGTTATCCACGCGAATGCTTCTGTATAGTTTATTTATACACCGTGTATACAGATTGTCCGAAATCCATTTTGAACATAGGAAATTAATGAGTGCGACAAGGAAGACATAAACAAAATGAGTAGTAGGACAAAGATAGAACGTAATCATGGCTAGCTAAATTTTTAAACTAAAATTAAGTCAATGAAACAAAAACACTTCTGTCAAATATTTTATCTGTCATAAAGAGTAGGTATAAAGTGAGGTTTAAATAATTACAATAATTATGTGAATAGTAAACAATAGTATATTTAAACCTCACTTTATACTCTTAACAACAGCTAAAATATTTGACAGAAGTGTTTGTTTGTTTCATTAACTTAATTTTAGTTTAAAAATTTAGCTAGCCGTGATTATATGTTCTGTCTTTGTCCTACTACTAATTTTGTTTATGCTTTCCTTGTCGCACTCATTAATTTCTTATGTTCAAAACGGATTTCGGACAACCTGTATATGTTTACGGAAATAACTTCGATTGAATCAAACATGTTGTACATGTTGTACAACAAAATTTTTGAACACTACATTCGATGGAGCATTTTTTACACTATAATTAATATTATACTTTTATTTAGACTTTCTTTAGATTTAAAGTAGAATAAAATTCCACAGAGTTAAAGTTACACAAAGATAGTACATTGCACAAAGAAAAGACATTTACATTTTTCGACTAGGAAACGAATACAAAATTTACATTTAAACATGAAGTGTTTAATGTAGTTGTACAACTGCATAACAAATAAAGAATGTGAATCATTTAACTTTTGATTATCCATTTAGTTCCGAGAAATATTTCCACACAGACAGAACAATAATTAAAGTAATAAATCTAGTAACAAAAACGCACGTAGTAAAATTCATTGCAAATAAATCATATAGTACTCTACCAACTTACCACCGACTAAATATTCGAATGTGAACGGTTGCTGAACATACCTGAAAAAAATAATGACATTAGAAAAATAAATTAAATGGCATAAAAGCAATAAAAAATTAATTATCGTAGATATCTGTCTACCAACCATTTTTCGTTTTTAATACGATAAATTTGTATGAAGCACTTTTCCTTTCGGTTATACAGGGTGTTGAAAGAAAGGGTAAAATATTTTACCCATTTATAGATCTCATCAATATAAACAAATAAGTCCTAATAAACATGGGTTCGGAAGTGCTTAGTTTCTGAGATACAGTGTTAAAGTCTTCAAAAAAAAAAAACAGCCGCCCCTGGAATAGATAATTTAAATCTAAATATGCCAGAACCTGATCATTAATAGCACTAGTAATCCTTCAAAGTTTCACTAAAATCGGTTAAGGGGTTTTTAGATATTGAAGCATTTTAGTTTTTGTCTTAACAGGTTCAGAGACGTGCAAAAATATGAACTTTAATTTTTTTCTTGAAAACGAAGCGAGATCTGAAAAGTCTCAGGAGACAAATAAGTTATATTTTAGTTGCATTATTAAAAATATATAAAAATTGCAAAAAATCTCGTGAGCGTTAATTTTTTGTGCAAAAACCTGATCGTTATGCCCGCCTGGGTACGCCCTCATCAATTAGAAAAAGTCCAAAAGATACCTCATAAAGTTATAAACAAACTCTAAAAATTTTATTAAAATTGCTCAAAGCGTTTTTAGGTAACATAAAAAAACTAATTTAAAAAAAACCTTGAACACCCTGTATCTCGGAAAGGAAGCGTTTCCGGACCCATGTTTATTGGGACATTTTTGTTTGTATTATGAGATCTATAAGTGGATAAAATATTTTACCCTTTTTTTCAACACTGGAAATTTTTTGTTTAAAGAGATAAAAAAAATTCTTGTAAATGATTTGCAAAAAAGTATTGCTTAATGAGATACAGATTGTTTAAAATAGATATTTTCAGTAGATTTATTAAAAACTACGAGTACTGTATGGAGATGTATTGCTCATAAATGTCGAACGGAATTGATCGGATAAATTTGAATTAACTGCGACAATCCTGCGGCGTAAATTACTTTAAATAAGTAACTCAAGCAAAATACAAATCGATGGGCGTACTGCATTTTTTCCTTCAGAAAACGTTTTCTCTAGATTTTCCAACAAGTTTTGCAATAAAAATCGTAGTAATTTTTTAGTGGGCAGTCTGCAGCAATACGTTTGTTAGCCCCTCCATCCAAAAGTTAATTTGAAATGAGACGTCTCGTACGAATTAGTATTTCTTTAAATTATTTGCCCTGTTTGTCTACGTTGCCAGCTCAGCATGCATAAACTTCTTAAACACCTCAGTTCTGGATACGAACGATCACTGTTAGCCAAAAACAGATAGCTGGCCTGCATCTGTGGAGTTCTCGGGCTGAAACTGACTTCGAAAATATGCTCTAGAAAGGTCAATTTGTTTACACAAATGTATTGACTGTAAAACACGCAAACCAAACTCCAGTGAACGGCCATTTCCAAACACAAATGTTCTACGCTTGGCGGCTCGGAACTAGTTGCGTTATATTTAAATAACATTAAAAACAGTACGCCAAAATAACTCCAAACGCAAACGTTAAACTGCATGAAAGCCGGTTATGTACGCTTTTAAATTGTTTATGAAACACATTTCGTTGCGCTTGTGAAAGCTTTACAAAACAACTAGAAGCGAATGCTTATCACTCAAACTGTAAACATTTCCGGTTTAAAGTTACCTTGGAATTTACGAGGCCTGCAAATTGCAGCATTACGGCTGTCTTATTAAGGTACCCTGGCTGCTAACTCTGACGTCGATATGGCAGCTGACATCATGTAATCTAAATGAACGCCTCAAAACTAAGCGATTGCTTTGCAATTTTTGTACTTTTACGATTCAAATGACGTCTACTTAAAGTACAAATACTTCTTGCTAAATACAAACTTAAGCAGCAAACTTTTAACACTACAAGGGTTATTATTACTTCTATTTATTTTACGGCAGGCACCACGCATTAAAATCCGCTCACCAACGTGCGTCCTTGGTCGAAGCCCACAAGCGAATGAACTTTAAGCTCCCCGCGGTCCGGCTGTACCATGAAATCAAATTTCGCTGAATAGGACAGTAACCGCCACATTCAACTATGCTAAGTTACAATGTTTAAGCCTAATTAACCTAAAAAAGCATGCAACTACAAACTGGCGATATACCTAAATAGTAAAGTAAACACTTCAGATTCTCGTTTCAACTCCAATTATGAGATATTGGTGCCAACATAAACCTCCTCACAGTTTATTAGAAAGCGTAAAACATTAACTTCGTTACTGAAGACAAATTACAATATTCGAGTAGTACTAGTAGATAATAAACAATCGACAAACCACGAACTTTATAATTGCTAGTTAATATATTATCTACCTTCTGATAAATCTCGCAAAGCAAGCATTTTGGGAAGAAAATATTTAAGACTTTTTTCCTTATTTTGGCTTAATATATTCTGAGACTTCTAAAATAACTAATGTAGTTTATTAATGAATTGTGATGAGATTTACGCTAACGCAAGTATTAACATGTTTTTCAAGGAAAAAGTAGAGGGGTGTGCAGTTTTAGTATGAAGTGAATTATTTAAAAAATTAAGATTCATTTTATTGCTTCGATCAATTATTGTTAGTGACGGTGGGTGAAATACGAGTTCATATATAAGTCGAGTACCACGAACATATAAAGATTCAGAACACGAACTCAAGCAAATAACTGGCAATTTAAGAACCTGCAGCGGAATTTTATAGAACGCTAGCAATTAAAACCTCATTCGGGACAAAATCTGCATTTGGATGTAATTACAGTAAGTGCTCACTCACCACCAATGTGCAATGTGCATACTGCTAATCCGGGAACGTAACAAGTTCTGTTGTCGGCAACCCATCGAATCAGTGACACAGAACTCTGAATTTCAAATTAAAAGTAACTGATCGATTTCATATAAACGCGCTTTATCAATTAGGTATAGGCTGTACATTAAAAGTAGTTTCCTATATTTGCTACTCGTTCCCAAACTAGTTCATGCGTATTTAACTTTTTAAAGTTCAGTTAAGTCAGTGTGATTTGCAACGTTAGTGAAATAAAACGATACCACGTTTTAAAAGAGAAGGGTTGTTCGCAAGATTTTCAAGTTAGGAAGAGCTTTTGAAAAGTATTATTTATATTGCATAGCATGAGAAAGATTAAATAGTTGCTAAATATTATTGAATTATAAAATTTGATTGTTAGTATAGATAGCGAAGTATTTTCAAGAAGCCTGTGGAACCATTTTGGGTATCAACTTTATAACTACTCATTTCCCTAATCTAAATTGTCACTATCATAAAAAATATACATTCTCACCACCAAACAAATCAATTACTATTACTATTCAAACTCAAAATGTTTCCAAAATCGTTTTAGGGTTTTCTGTAATGAGATACCATGCGAATTGCGTGGTTGGGCATGAAAATAGACGTTTTACCTTCAGCAGGTATAATTAAAACTAGCTATCATTGTAATCTTCCTATCCTAACTTAAGTATGGAAATGAGAAAGAATTGTTGATGGGCCACATTGAGTTTATACACAATTTTACACACCTCTATCCACACTTATAACCTAAAGAAGTCGTTCTGTCACAGAACCATAGGTACTGATATAGTCTAAAAATGGCAAGGCATTTTAAATAAATTATAATTAGCATGCAGCTTAATTATAAAGCAAATAAAAAGAATATTGAGTAGAATAGCATGGTTTTAGCATTTGTTCAAACTTTGTTTGACCATGAGTTTGAAGTAAAAAGTGTAAAATGAACTGTAATCATTTAAACGCAAAAGTTCGCGCAAATAGCCCACAAGAGCTGCATAACGCATGCTAGATAGGATATTTGTAAACAAGGCTCGGCAGTTTGGGTCGAGTTTCTGTGTCATATTACAAATTAATGCAAGGAACACATGCAACCGAGTGACAGTTCCGTGTTTATAAACAAACACTGCAGTTTTACAAGTGCAGTGGGTCACATTACGAAGCACGCCGCGTACAAGCAGTGCAAATTTGCGCTAGTGGGCCAAATGACAAACCAAGTGTTTAGAATTACGTTAATTAAAACGCATATGAATGTAGTTTTAATAATAGGTCGTGAAAACACAGCACACATTTTTTGTATAGATAGTTCTGTAATGTCGAAGATAATTCAATATACCTTTAGATATGATCGTATATTCATTGATAGTGGTGAACAAAGGCTACAAATGTTCGTAACGAGAGGGTTAGGCCTGACTCTCTCACCCTATCTCTTATAACAACGAAATAAACTCCAGCTCCTGTCGAAGAACTAATCTGGTTCTGCAAACCATAAAAAAGTGCTAAGTTTCAGAGTGGATTTGGCTACCTTTTTTACACATTAAACTTTATATTTCCTATAATAGTATCCACCCTTTTTCAGTAAATTTGACTGCCAAGTAGCTAAAACACATATAAGTTAGACAAAATCATAGTTATTAATTTATTTACATGTGAAGTTATAAACGATACCATTTAGTTGTCCATTTGTTGGTTGAAAGGGCAATTCAATTTGGTTAAAGATAATAAAATTTTACACTAAATTATTCTATTAGTCAGGTTTTATCTGCAGAAAAATATTATCAGAAAAGATAAAACATAAGTTTATTTCTTACATGTTTGTTTTATAAAATGATTAATGACACAGACTAGATGGGAACTGTCACATTTGAGAACTTGGTAACCGAAAACTGTGACATGTTAGTTAAAACGTCGTAATGGTTGATAAGTAGGAATCTGTAATTCTGATATTTTATATCCAAGCTTTTGGCGGGTATTATAAAAATAACAGGCAGGTGTAAGGTCCATTTTGCCAAACCAAAGAAAAATATATTGAGCTCGAAGAAAGGAAAGTCCAGAATGTAAGTGACAATAATTAAATATTATATAAACAAATAGCAGATCTGAGAAAAAAAAGCAGAAAGTTAAAACCAAACTGCTAAAATTGATTAAAAACAAATATCAATAAATTTAAAGAAGAGCAAATTTAATAAAGTTTATAGTGTTCAAGAGAAATGTTAAATAATATAACAATAAAACTTAATTATAGCATCTTTAAAATTAGTTTCATGTTAACATACAGTATTAGTTACGTGAAATTAAATTTAATTAACTAATAATATTTTGGTAAAACTTATTAATATTGAAATATAGATTTCTAATAAATAAATATCAGTTGCCTCATATTAAACTGTTATGAGTTTTTATTATGTATGTTATAATGAAATTTTGCAGTAACCAAACGAGATTAAGAGTCGAACAATTAATTTTGTTACAAGTACATGCTCTAGCTGTGGACAAAGAAAATTAAGATTATAATATAACTTGATAAAACCCTGAATTTAAATAATTCATCATAATTAAATTAAAATAAAGTCGTAGGACCATAGCAGTACTTTTATAGTTGTTGGAATATATTTAATTTGATCTATTGTAAATTCATCGAAACAAAAATGTAACAAAGTATCGTTGGCATAACTCAATTTAAGGTATATTCCACGTTCTAGAGTATCACTTTATTTATACTTTCGCATCTTTTCATGCCCATTCAATTTTTAATAGCACGTTTACTAGATCGTATCCCCTTAGCTACTCAATGAATATACAAAAATTATTATTTAATGCATGTTTACTTGAAATTTACCTTGTGTATTACCTCCTATATAAAGCAGAAGTTATTTATTTAGCTCAAGGTGTTCTGTACTGCTCGGGCATTAAAAAAAGATCTTGAAGTGCTAAAGGCAATCGCTCTGTAAAATAGTCACGTTGGAAGTAAGACAATTATTAGTTGAGGGTATAATTTTAATGCATAAGTTAAGTAGTTTTACAGTTTTTACATTGACGAGGGTAAGACAGCGAGCAGGAAATAATACGAGTACTTTTACTTTTTGTGTTTAATTGCGGTGTCTGTATATAGTCGTTGGACCTTGCTGTAATTCGTTTAAGCGCAATTATTTTCTTAGTTTTGAACGGAGAGCAGAGAATAACGACAATAACAAAAATACGTTAATACAAAATAATAAATCAATTGGGTTGCACCTTAGAGTGGATGAATGTCAGCGGAGTATGCAAGCAAACTTATCAAGGACAAATGGAGGGTAGAAGAATAATAGGTTGTCTTAAATCAAGTTGGACACATAATAATATTGAAGAAGATGTACACCAAATATTCCAAATCTCAAACTGTACAGATGTAAGCTCTGTACCTAAGGGAGTGATGAGTAGAGGTAAAACATTGGAAAACTTCAGGTCGAAAAACAACTTGGAGATCAAGGAAATAAAAGCAACCGGTTAGCTAAATATATCAGGATAGATGGAGAGATGAATTAGGACAGATAGCATTGAAGAAAGGTACAATAAGTATTCTAAAGTATTCTAAGGTATGTACCGACAAACTAATGGATAAGGGTGAATAATGAGGGAGGTCCACATCCAGAAGAGACTGTAGTATCAAAACGACCAAGAACAAGGGTGATAAACTGAAGCTAGAAGAACAAAAAGACGTCCAAGACAAAGATGAACAGATAATATTAAAGAAGAGGTACAACAAATATTCTAAATTCCGAACTGTCAGTATGTTAGGCGTGCGTCTAGCGTAATGATAAAAATATGCGGGAAATGTGCAAAGCTCAGATTCAGAAACTGTAGCATCAAGAAGATTTTATTATGGCTAACCAAATATATTTTAAGAATAGATGGCTGGTAGAATAAGAGGTCGCCCAAGAGTAAGGTGTACAGATGAATAAGGGCTACAACTGTAAGAGTGTAAAGTCTCTATCTAATACAGGGAGGAGTATAGGCGAGGGATAAAGGAAGTCCAGGTTCAGAAAGAACTGCAGTATAAAGAAGAAAAACATTTTAATGTGGCTGATCAGAAATATATAAAAAATAAATTAATGCTAGATGAATAAAGGGCCGTTATAGAGACAGGTGGATAGATAGTTATAACAAAAATATTCTCAATCCGAAACTGTAAGAGTGTAAAATTTGTATATATGTAATGGAGTAATGAGTAGGGGCGGAGAATGAGGGAATTAGGAGTCCAGAAGGGTATATAGTAATAAGAAAAAGAAGAACAAGTGGTTAAATATATCAAAATTAAATATTTAGATTTACATTTAGATATTTAGATTCGAGAGCAGAAAAAGGAGATGTCGTCCAAGACAAATATAGACAGATATTATTCAAGAACGGTAACAACCAATATTCACAATTTCAAACTGTAAGGTTCTAAGTCCTTTATCTAACTTAGACATGAGTAGAGGCAAGGAATAAAGAAAGTACAGGTACAGAAATAACTGTAGTATAAATAAGTAGAAAAACTAGGGAAAAAGTCTATTGTGGCTAACCACGGTTATTAAGAATAAATAAAGGGTAGCAGAATAAAATGCCGTTCAATACAAAGATGAGCAGATGGGAGTAAAAAAGAGGTAATTACAGCCAAAATATTCTCAAGTTGCGAAGTTGTAAGGGTGTAAGATTTGTATATAATGGAGTGATGCGTAAAGAAGAAGAATGAGGAAAATTTTGCTCCAAAAGCGATTGTAGCATCAAGAAAATGAAGAACAAGTAGCTTAATCAAATTATCAAGTTTAAGTGGACAGTAGAAGAAAATGTTGTTCAAAACAAAGGTGGGCAGATATTAAAGAAGAGGCATACCAGATATTTTCAACTTCACCTGTAAAGTTGTAAGGCTATTATCTGACTTAAATATGAATAGAAGTGAGGAACAGAAAGGAAATCCAGGTCCAGAAATGAGTAATATAAAAAAGAAAGAAATTCTGTTATGTCTAACCAAATTATATCAAGAATAAATAAAGAGTAGAAGAATAAGGAAACGTTAAAGGAAAAGGGGGACGGATAGGATTGACAAAGACGTAAGTGCAACAAAAACATTCCTAAACTGTAAGGATGTAAGGTCAGTATATAACGAAGTGATAAGTAAAGGCGAAGATTAAGAGAGTTTCAGATCTAAAAAGGGCTGTAGTATATTAAAAAATACATAAAGACGCTTGTATTCTGGCTTGATTAAAGATATCAAGGATACATTGAGAGTGTAAGAGCAAAGGTTGGTCTAAAAAAAATTAGATTGTACCGCGTGGCGCAATGGCAAGGACGTCAGGCTTGCAATAAGCGAGTCCTCGGTTCGAATCCATGGGCAGGCGGGATTTTTCCGCAGTCCATTGGATCGGCATCTGGCCCGGTCACCATTTCCCGTTGGGATAGAATTCTCAAAAATGACATAAATTTCAAATTCTGTTTACGTCAGAAAAAAACTCGTTGGAGATAAATTGCAAAATGTTTTTAAAATATTTTTTAATGACCTTGTTATCAATAATGGCCATGAAATCCATATCGTTTGACAGATAATACTACAGGCTATCATACAAAAAAAAGTTTTATATGATTGGCTCACATACGTAGTAGATATGACGCTTGAAACATTGGCTACTTTGAGCAGTTTTACCTTTACCCGCTCCTTAATAAAACTTTGATCTCTTGTAGTTAGGTAACTAAATGGAATACGACCTATGTTCATATAACATTTTTTACTCAAAATAACCTCCCCAACAAACTGTTGAAGTTTGGTCCGCCCGTTATAAATCACCCTGTATATATATAACTACAAATGAAGAAGACGTCGTCCAAGACAGAGGTGGACAAATAATATTAAAGATATACAGTAAATATTCTAAATCCCAAATCCTGTAAAATCCGTAGCTGACATAGAGGTGAGTAGAAGCGGAGAATAAGAAGAGTTCAGGTTCACAAGAGACTGTGTATGGAAAAGAATAAGAATAAGTGGCTAACCGCACTTATAAAAAAAAATGGAGCCTAGAATCTTGTTCTCATCCAAGTTAAAGGTGGGCGGATAGCATTGAAGAAGGAGACTAATATTTAAAATTCTAAACTGTAAGAATAACAGGTTTGCACCTAAGAAATGATGAGTATATGGAGAGAATAATGGAATTCCAAGTTTAAATGCGACTGTAATATCAAAAATAAGAAGTACAAATCATCAAAGGCGAAGAAAAACAACATATGTTAAAGAAAAATTGAAGATAGAAGAACAAGAGGTTATACAAAACAAAGTAACACAGATAACATTAAAGAAGAGATAGACAAAATAGTCTAAATTCGAAACTGTAATAGTGCCAGCTCTGTATCTAACGTAGAACTAAATAGAAGGGAAACAGATGGCAAAGCAAATATATCAAAAAAGAATTGATGACAGCAGAATAAGACAAAGTTAGACAGATGACATTGAAGAAGAGGTACAACGAATATGCTAAATCCCAAACTATAAGGGTGTAAAGTCTGTATCTATCGGAAAGACAAATAGACGCGAAAATATGGGTCCAAATTCAGAAAGGACTATAATATCATGAAAAAACAGGACAAGCTAACAAGATATCTCAAGTACAAATGGAGGAAAGAAGTAAAAAAGCCATCGAAACCAAAAGTAGGCAGTTAATATAGAAGAAATCCAAGAAATAGTCTAAATTCCAAACTGTAAAAGTGTAAAGTATATATAGCTAATGTAAAGGTGAGCAAAGGCAGAGGATGAGAGAAGTCAAGGTTGAGAAGGGACTGTGATATCGAGAAGAAGAAGAACAATGAATAACCACATGTATAAAACAAAATAGGGTGTAGGAGAACAAGTCGTTTAAGATAAAGGGGGGGGGGGGCAAGTATTATTTAAGAACAGGTCAAACAAATAGTCTTACTTTTAAACTGTAAGATTGTAAGGCCGCTATATAATGTATGGGCGATCAATAAAGGAAGCCCAGAATGGACTGTAGTATAAACAAGAAGAACTAGAAAAAATTATATGGTATTACAACTAATTTTCCTACTAATTTATTAAAATCGTTTGCTGAGAATTACTTCTACAGATGTGCTTGGTATCGCACGCAGTTGGAGATGTCGATAGCGCACTTTTAATACAACGCCAGTGGGCCGCGAGCAGATGGACTGAGAGGTCGTGATATCTCAGCGAACCGCTAACCATACGGCGCATTTTCGTCGCGTAGTTTAATATCAATTTAAACATAAACTTTTCGTGTTTAAGTGAGCAAAACATACGAACAATTATAATTGTAATATAAAACTCGAGCTACTCGACCCCTCGGGGTTGAGTATTTAAATATATTCAAATAGTCTAACCATGTCCGACCCCGTTAAACGAAAATCCGACCAATTAACACCACCAGTGAGTGAAGTAGTTAAACGTTACACTTGGAATCCAGAAAATCTAATTAAAAACAATCCTTACTACCTCCTCTCAACTCAACAACCCGACACAGATAGCCGGACATCTACAACCACAGGGCCTAATAACAATGCTACAAAGGTAATTAAAGTTCCACCAATTTTCATACACAACGTGAGTAACCACCAAGAAATTATCGCGGACATTAAAACAATAACCGAAGACAGAGAGTTCACAACGGCTTTTAGCAGTAAATACTTAAAAGTAAACCTAACGTCACATGACGACTACCGCAAGTTAACGAAATATTACATGAACAACTCAGTACAATTTCACACCTTTCAAGATCCGAACGAGAAACCTTTGTCGGTCGTCATTAAAAACGTACCTCTCTCGCTAACAGACGAAGAACTTAAAACAGAACTTTTAGCAAAACAACTCCCTATAAAAAGTGTAACTCGTCTATTAAGTAAAGACAAGAAAAGCCCAATCCCAATCTGCGCAGTCATATTACCGACAACTGAAGCAGCAAAAGAAATTTATAATATAAAAACAATATTCCACTCGATAGTGACGGTTGAGGCAAGGAGAAAGGCAAGTAATATCCCGCAGTGCCATAAGTGCCAACGTTTTGGCCATACAAAAAACTATTGCGCAGCCAAAATAAGGTGCGTCAAATGCCAAGAAGATCACCCGCCCAAAGCTTGTAAAAAAAATCCCAGTGACCCTCCAAAGTGCGTGAACTGTGGAGGTAACCATCCGGCGAATTACAGAGGATGTCCCCACCACTTGGCACTTCAAAGACAGCCCATGACAACTATGAGTCCCAGGTCGGCACGCCAGCAGCCAAATTACTCAAATGCACCAAACAGCATCCCTTACAACCAAGCCTTGCTATCAAATCGAAACCATGACAACCAAACAAAAGATCAAAGCCCCCAACCACTCCAACCTTCCCACCTTGACTCAGTATTACAATTCATCAAAGACCTAATAATCCCTCTAATACCCCAAATCAAATCCTTTATATTAACTCACATTCTACCCAACATCCTCAATGGATAACTCTCCTAAACCTATTCAAAAACTAACAATCCTCAACTGGAATGCCAACGGGATTAGATCCCAAAGAGCACTATTTATATCATTCCTAGCAAGATATAATGTCGACATCACCTGTATAACCGAAACCCATCTAACAGAAGGGGAAGTGTTTAAAATACCTGGTTACGAAACATACCGCAAAGACAGAACAACCGGAGCTGCATTGGGAGGTGTAGCAATTATGATAAAACAACGATTACAGCATAGCACTCCCATGGACATTCCAATAGAAAACCTTGAAACAATTACAGTCAATGTCTGTAATACCAGTCTCAATCAAATTAAAATCACTACAGCATATAAACAACCAAACAAACCACTCAAAGACGCCGACATACAAAACCTATTCAACACCACGACGCCAACACTAATAATAGGCGACCTAAATAGTAAATGCACCTACTGGGGCTGCCGCGCCAACAACCCAAGCGGCAATAAGCTAAACCACCTTGCTGCAACACATCAATTACAGATATATGCTCCGAGTGAATATACATACTATCCGTACAGAAGCGATCATTTGCCTGACATCCTTGACATTATAATTACAAAAAAATTTCACATGCCAATCCAGCAGAGTGTAATACCAGAACTTGACTCGGATCATCTCCCCGTACTCATTACTTTTACCACTACACCAGTACTCAGACAATCAATACCCAGAATGATAAAAGGTTTCGTTGACTGGGAACAATTCCAACAAAAATTAGACTTACAGCTTCTAAACCCAATCAAACTCCAAAACCCCTCTGACATCGACAGCCACATAGAAGCATTAACGACGAAAATCAATAATTCAATTCAAGCATCAACAAAACCCTATAAAAATAGAAAAGCAATCAACCCAAACATCCCCCCAGCATACATCCTAGACCTAATAAACCAAAAAAGCAGAACCCGTCGACTTTGGCAGAGAACGAAAGAACCACTACTTAAAAACCAACTTAATAACCTCACTCACAAAATCAGAAGAGAAATTGACAAATATCGAATATTCACATACAGAAAGCACCTTGAAAACATCGAACCAAACAGCACTGAACTATGGAAAGCCACCAAAAATATAACCCGAATAAAGGAAACAATTCCAACCCTTGAAACACAGGATGCAACATATACCACCGACGAGGAAAAAAGCAATCTGTTCGCCAAACACTTGGAAAATACATTCACGCCAACAATCTCCGAAGAAAACCGATTGCACTCTCACCATATAATATCATATATTGAAACACATCAACCAATACCGGATGACTTCAACCAACCCACAACACCGAGTGAAATTGGCACACATATACAAAATCTGTCATTAAGGAAATCTCCTGGCCACGACTTAATACCGAACGTGATACTTAAAAGATTAACCAAAAAAACACTGGCCTTCTTGGCGACGCTATTCAACGCTTGTCTGAGGATGGGACACTTCCCCACCAAATGGAAGTTCGCTCACATTCTGATGTTTCACAAACAAGGGAAGCACAAAGGAAATTGCAGCTCATACCGTCCCATAAGCCTTCTTCCGACGCTTTCAAAATTATTCGAAAGAATCATACTAGAACGCCTACAATTGTCACTAAATGAACACCGCATAATTCCAGCAATACAATTTGGATTTAGAGAAGGTCACTCTACCGTACAACAACTCCAACGAATTGTAGAAACTATCGAACGCGGCTACGAAAACAAGCAATACACGGTGGCTGTTTTCCTAGATATAACACAGGCATTCGACAAAGTTTGGTTAGAAGGATTAAAATACAAGCTACTGCATATTCCTCTGCCACAATACCTGACAGCAACCATCTTTTCGTTTCTGGAAAACAGAACTTTCGCAGTTCGCATTAACGGTACCATATCGGACACCAAAAGCATCCATGCTGGGGTTCCTCAAGGAAGCGTATTAGGTCCGACACTTTTCAACATTTTTACCAGCGATATGCCAGTCCCAATCCACAGCAAGGTAGCGCTTTTCGCGGACGACACCGCCATAATAACACAGCACGCAGACCTGCACTTAGCCATAAACAGCATACAAACAGCATGTAACAACATGGGCAACTGGTTCACTAAATGGTGCATAACATTAAACCACCCTAAGTGCAAAGCCAAAGTTTTCGCTCTGAAACGCATTAGATACCACAACATCAACAATATCAACATCTATGGTAAGCCGATCCCTTGGAGTCTACAGCATGAAGCAGTCAAGTATTTGGGTGTTCACTTAGACACTCGACTTACATGGAGCTACCATATCAACACTAAACTCAACCAAGGATACAACAGGCTGAGACAGCTATATCCACTCATCAACCGCAATAGGCCAATGCGAAAAGAATGCACCATCCTGCTGTACAAAGCGATCCTCAGACCATTAGTAACATATGCCTGCCAAGTCTGGAGCACAACTTCCAAAACTAACATTAAAAAGCTCCAAGTGTTTCAAAATAAGATTCTACGCATATCGATTAATGCCCCCTGGCATATAAGAAACTGTCAAATCCACCACGAACTGCGAATGGAGACAATCGAACAATTTATAAATAAACTCACCAAAACTTTTATTGAAAATTTGCGGTACAGCGGCAACATTATCCAACAACTTGGCCATAAGAATATTCACAAACGCCTTAAAAGAAAATTGCCACAAGATGTAATTCAAACTCCAGACGTTAACAATGAGTCAGACGACAACAGTGAGTGAGTGATACAATTATGTCTCGAGGAACCATGATCCTCCTTAGTTAGGTCGTGAAAATTAAAACATATACATTGTAACAGCAAAACCATGTATAATACTGTTAAGTGTTGAGCTGGTTGTCATTAATAATAACAAAAAAAAATACAACGCCACTTAGGTGCATTTAATATACTATAGATATTTCCTGATATGAAGATAGTTGGCCCAGATACACTGTTTGTAGGCTTCCGCAGTCAGAGCTACTCAAATACAATAGGTAAATATGCATTGTAACAAAACCTGAAAGTTAGATAACTTAAAGTACTTAGAAGAAATACAGGTTGCATAATTCTCATCTAGTATTTAATTTCAAATAGAGGGTTAATTTGGGAATTTTCAAATTAAAATAAAAGAGAAAAACTACTTCCGGTTTTGAATAAAAAAAAAACACAAATTGGGGCTTGATAGCGTCCAGCGACGAATAAGTTAGGAGCTGATTTCCAGCTCAAAAGGATAAACGAATTTGAAATCTTCCATCTGTAAGGTTATAATTAATCTAATTCTGCATTATATTATAGAGTAATGGTTTTTCAGGCAAATAAATTTAATTTATTGGGTAGATTATTAATAGAAAAAGCAGTTACAAATTAACTGGGAGGTAAATACGTCGGTGATCAGTATATATCTTAATAAAAGCTTTTTGCTTCCCCTACAATTCACTGTTGTATTTGAGCACGGATCATTATGATTCGGTTGGATAAAGATGCCCGGAGTCTCGACGAAGCCCTTTGGAGTGCCTAATTGAAATAGATTATAATGTTAGACCAGCACCAAACCTCGTTAAAAATCCCTCACCACAAAAACCGCTTCATTAGTCTGGCGATAAAATTGTTTCCTGTTAACCGAAAGTTCAACTCGATGGGCAAGGCAACAGTTCCTAGCTGCATAGGATCGGCAATTATTTAGGTCAGCCCTAAACCGCAGGAAAATTGTATAAAATTATACAGTTCAGTCATAGCCAAAAATATGCCAAAATTACAAGTTTAAATGTACCTATGAAATTTAATCTATTGTCAATAACTTCATAAGAACGTAATAAGAAGATTTAATTACATTTTCAGTAGCAATGCTAAAAGGGAACCAAGTGGATAGCCACAAGTTATATATTTTAAATGTCAATTAGGGTTTAATGTTATACTGAAGGTATGTGTCAAATAATGGGCATTTCTTATATTTTAGAAATGTGAATTGAGTTATCCGATAAATCATTTAACAGCCATCGTTGCGAACAGAAGTAGGTTAAGGGGGTATGGAGAGCTCTTTAAATGTATCTTACCTGAATGTGCAGTATTTCAGAAAAAGAAAGAAGCCCTTTTTATAAAACTCATGATTAATTAAACAATTTAAATCAAATTGATATGAACTCCAATTTGATATTTCAGTATAAAGTGTCATTTATGAACTGCCATAGTAGATAAACCTTTATTATATTATACTCATAATTGGTCAACTAACATAACCTCTAAATTACATGATTGGATGTATATATATATATAAATATTATACAGAAAAAATAACAATTTAATAAAGTTGTTGGCGCACAATACTTCTTTCTTAGTGAACCTCAACCCTTTATGCGAAAGTGAAGTAAACAAAAATCCCACATTTATCATACTCGTATCGCAGCCGAGGATTGAGCTAGTCGGAGTTATGTTTATTAAATAGAAGAAGCAATGCGCATTGTGTAAATAAAAAGAAGACATTTGGTGTAAATTCTGAAATCATTCAATTATAATTCGAATGCTGCTCCTGCAAGTAGAAAATATAAAGAAAGCTGTCAAAGCCAGTACGACTCTACATCAGACATTCTTCTTGTAAATGAAGCAAGCTATCAAAATAAGTCTTACAAATATAGCTGTTGCTACTCTTATTACATAAATAAGTTAATTTACCCTCCAATTCCATAAAACAGCATTTCCTGATGATAATGTAATAGCAGATTTGTCAAATACCGAAAAACAAGTCCTTAAAGTTTTTGCAATAGTACCACAGCTAATTTTGATGATCATGCCGCTCACGCACTCGTGTTGCTACGTGACTTAACTATCTTCATGCCATGAAAGTAATAATACCAAACATATCTTCTACTACTCCAATTACTTCGGAATAACACTTTGATAAATTGATGTATTCTCCTAGTTTGTTACTGTCACTTGCTATCGAGAAAGTAATAGAGCAGCATCTAAAATCATCGGGTAAATCTTTGAAGCGCCCAATCATAATTCAGAAGCTGCTGCCTCAAGCAGAGGATGTAAATTGCCGGAGCAAATAGAGGTTCTGCTGAAAAACTGTCAAAGGCAATGCGACGTTACATCAGTTATTTTCCCCATAAGTGAAGGAAGCCATGCGATGAGCACTTCTAAAAAATCAAATTTCCGCCAAAAGATTCTCCTTTGCCTAGCGTATATCCCTGTTTGTTTTAAATGACCCGGAAAATTGGGTCTAGATCTGCCACTATCTTGTTACTGGCGGGATTATCTAGTGGTGCAGCCGATTTCCCAAAAATCGAGCCCCGAGTGGAACGGAAGCCCTTCATGGAGACCTTCATTAACATGCATCCAAAAAGCGTGGATAGTGGAAGCCGGTCGCAGAAAGCGACTAGCAGGGGAATTTTTCTCGGGGGCGGCGAAATCAGGTCACGGGCGTGAACTGCACAACAGAGCACACATAAGTAATAGTGAAAGGGGCGGCGCACTTCAGCGCGGCAAATTAAGAGGCTGTTTCTGCTTGTTATTTCAGCACATGATATAATACGGATTTTTACCGTCCGCGCTTTATGCGATATGAAACACGGTTACGCCGCCAATTTAGTAGGGTTCTGAGGAATCGTTACGCCCTTGCTTGCCGGATATCACGATGGGCGTGAGTTATACCATCTTGTTATAAGAAAACGCAAGATAATCGTTAAGGGAAGTTGTGTAAGCATTTTTTACTGTTGTAGATATCTGGAGTTGGCAGAATTGCGTTCAAAAGAGCGCAGTTTTTCTTAGCGCCACTTTTTGTCAAATTTGCTGTCTGAACGATGTTATCAAATAGTAGATATTAAGTATTGTTTCGGCACTGAAAATCAAGTAGCATTTCTAATATATCGAGTTGCGTTAGCAATATGCATCTAAAAATTTTTAGTTGTAAAAGTTCAGTTCCTTGGGACATCATTCTCTCTTCGGCAAACTGAAGCAGTTAAAATATAAACTTCTATTCGAACATAGCACATAATAGTTTTAAATCCAGGTACCTACTTTAGTTTTAAATTCAGGTATCTACTTTCAACATGATAAGTCACTGGCGTCTAGTAACGCACTGTAAAGAAACATGGGGCAACGTATTCCCAATTGGAAAAACTATTCTCAATTTTTGGCTCGCTCACAAACGCAGTAGCACGTAATTTCTCTTTCAGCTTCGCATTTTGATGGATTATGGACCACTGGTATTTATACCGACAGCAATATGGAGATTCCCAAATTTATAATGGAGAGCATCATACTAACGCTAATTCTGGTAAGTCCTTGGGAAGAAATGCAAAAGTGCTGCCAATGAACGATCTATACACGTTCTGTTTCTAGCAAGTAGCCGCAAGCTACATGGCGGAAGTTGATACCTATTACAGCAAGTTTATGAATATTCAGCACGGAAAAGGAAGCAATCGTACCCCACCAGAACACCTGGAGATCATCGAAATGCAGCCTCTGAAACCATCAAACGCTGACTATGTGATACCCTAAAAACTGTAACGCCCCATTTCATTTATGCGTTACTTTTGTATCTTGCTCCTCGATGCAGACCGTACCTCTAATTTCATTTTCCGCGCCTACCTCTCCTGCAGAGCCTGCAAGATAATGGTTTTTATTTTTAACCGATTCCGTAATTTTAATCACTAGTTAAATGCGTAAAATATTGTCCCAGAGCCTTGTTTTGATTGCCGTAAAATTCTCCGAAATCTGGGTGTGCTTATTGGTGCATATGTTTGTATTATCTTCAAGTTGTATCCTCTATTTAGGCCCAGCAAAAGATATATTAATTCATGTTAACCAAATTTTTTTTCTATACAGGATGATTTTTAAATGTGGTCATTAAATTTAAGAGTAGTTAGAGGACATCAAATAGAACAACTTTGCATGATAAAGAATACGTAAAAAAATTTAGAATAATCTCACAAAAGAGTAAAACATTTAAATGCTTAAGCCGATTGACGGTCACTGGAATGAAGCCTGGTTGGTTGTAGTAGCATGAACTTAAGTCCGCACATGTGGTTGCGATGAAATGATTTCGCCAGTGATTCTAAAACTTTGCATCAAACTCTAATGCATTTTTTCTGTAAGTGATTAATGTTTAGTGTAATATACTTCTATTGAGGTCAGTATACTTCAATCTAATTTAATGACCATATTTATTAATCATCCTGTATTTCAATTTATGATACGTTTTAGTTACCACTTCTAGCTCTCTAATTAATTTCCTCTATTTCTTCTAACTTCTGATATTCCATGTATTAGCCAGTTTATCTTATTTATTTCTTTCTCTAATTCCGGAAGTCGTTCTTGGAACGCCAAGGACCGCACCTTGTATGACGTTTTGCAAAGTTTAATTTTATCTCTGTTTGGGGGTGCTGCTACTATTTTCTTCCGTTCTCTTTTATAAATTTGTCCCCATCTCCTCTAGAATCCATGGGGCTGAATGACTGCGGATCAGTGTGGGATTATTGTGTATTAGAGCACCTACTCATCTGGGCTAATATATTTTGACAATTCGATACTTTCATAATTGATTGATCCACTGAGGGGGTTTTGGCGTATAACATGCCTCGTTTGTCAAACTTGTGGGCATGTAGGAAGTAATCCATCTGAATATCATTAGTGGTGCCACCGTTGGTCTACAATAGCTCATACGCTGCCATCCTTCGCTTAATACCTTTTCCTTTCGCGTTCCGACTTGATCATCTTATTGCATTTTAGTTACATATTTTGATACCTGTTGCTCCACGTAACTAGTTCCTCCACGTGTACGCGAGAGCTGCAGTGTTGAGATGTAGAGGCTGAGAATGAATGTTTTTGGAACCTTATTCATCATGAATCAACTGCAACGTTCACCTCCATTCCTTTTCCCTATTACTCGAAAGTAGTATTTGTAGTATCATATAAAATTTGTATTTATTATTTTTTAGTGTTTTCGCTTTTTTACAACGTATTTTCCTTCATCCTTCATTAGAGGTATCATTCATCTAAATGATTTGGATATAAAATTATCAGTATGTGTCAGTAACTCCAAAATTTAAAGATTAGATGATTCTAGACACCTCTTCATGCGTCTCTTGGTCAAATGTCCTTCCCCTCGGGAAGGTACGAAACTCAATACTTGATAGAAAATTTACTTTTGCTTTTGCTACAAGCCCTCCTTCATGCGGTGTGTATTAAATGAGTTTCTTCATGTATTTCTAGCTTCTTCTTTTCTAATCTTTACTTGAGTTTCTTTTTTTACTCCTTACTTAAATAATTAAAATAACTGAAATAATGGAAGTATGAGGAAAACATATAAATCTATATCCTAAAACCTATAAAAATATCATTTTGATTTTATATCAGCAAGTTTACCCTCGGGCATTCTTCACTTTAGAGGTTACCGAAACACGTAAAACAATATCATATTTCTTTACGTAATACCGTCATAACTGCTACAAAGCGTTTAAGACCAACAGCAGCTAATTACTGGTGGATTTACTGCTAAACCAGCAGTATGAAGTGTCCTAATCCCGCAGGTGCATTTATTACAGCACAAAACCTCCCATAAAATTATTCTAAAGGTAACGGTTACGAAGTGCGTATGGTAATAGCGAATTGGGCCATAACTTTGCCCTAGCACAAAATGCGAGGGCGCAATATCAAAACCACGATTATAAAAACTTAGTTTATGCACCATAATCTGAAAGAGTATAGCATTTCGGAAGCGGGAGGTTACTGCTTCTTGTGAAAATTAGCTACCTGTACGGTTGTTACAGCTTATTGCAAAAATGATTTTCTCAATTTCAACATTTCCTCATTTACGTTAAAATTACATCGGTGTTTGCGGTTACGGCATAATAATAATTAACGCGTTTAAGGTTGTTGAAATCGTTTGCTAGATGAAAGACATTAACTGAATTTATGTGTCAGTTTTCAAGTTTGCAAATAAAGACAGCAACACGTTTGAGTCTGATGCGTACTGGATGGCCTCTTGACACAAATATAGCTATATAACCAGGATTTATATCTAAGGCCAGTACTTTCAGGTTCTAAGCATCGAGACTAAGTTACGGAAATACAGCCCTCCAGTAAGCTATAAATTTTTAGTACTATTGGTCGTAACATAAAAACAAAAGAGATCTGTTTGTAACATTCTGTATGAGTGCAAGGGAAATAA
Source organism: Agriotes lineatus (assembly GCA_940337035.1). Classification (NCBI taxonomy): domain Eukaryota; kingdom Metazoa; phylum Arthropoda; class Insecta; order Coleoptera; family Elateridae; genus Agriotes; species Agriotes lineatus. The sequence continues at coordinate 2,733 of CALNHX010003872.1, read as the reverse complement.
AATAAAAGATTAGAATTACAGCATATTTTTTCAGGATTACTGTAAGGAAACGTATTTGTAAACGTACGCCATTCATTAGTAAACTTGTGCCCATAATTTCACAAATATTATATAAGGAACGACAGAAAATATTCTTCCAAAATCATAAACGTTTGCAGAGATACTAATAGAACTATTTACCGGCATAATTCACTTAAGACATCATTGTAATAAATGGGTGCAAATGCAAAAGCCAGAACATAGTGATATATTCCACACAGAGTTATTGATAATATGCTATTTCAATATTGAAACTATATGTGTTTTTGCGCTGAGTAAATTTTGAAACCTCATCAAATTTAAGCATAATTTCCAGAAATTTGACTTTCCGTATCATTGAATTAATTATAAGTTTTCCTTGATTTACCTTTGGATCATTGTTGCTGTTACTTTGTCGAACTTTCTGTATTATGCGTAACTTTAAAGCTTTCTCGCACAGCCGCGGGTAGACAACCCTCTTTCCCTCCCTCTCTCCCTCTCACCCTCCCTCTCTCTCTCTCTCTCTCTCTCTCTCTCTCTCTCTCGTACTTACAGCAGCGAATTCTTCTAGGCTGGCCAAGAAAGGCCTCCCGAAATCGCCTGGAAAACCGAACATGCTTAAGACTCACATATATCTGCATTCATCTATGTTATTCCGCGTTTGAGTTATTTTATTTATGCGCTTATGCCATAGTAAGGTTTTGCATGACATAGACGTTTAGAGTTGGCTGTGTTCTTGCATTATTGTATTTAGTTAAAGCCTCATTGAGGCCGCTTAAAATTTGTTGCTGCGATACTTAATTACGTATTTCCTTTATTGTGTTTACTTAGTTAAGGCACTTTCTAAGAATTTTCAGAATTGTTGTGTAAATGTGTCTTCTGACAAATTTAGTAGTTCTTTACCCTAATTCGTTGTACTTTTTTTTGTAAAACTAAATGCACACTTCCAAGTCAAAGCATAGACATTGCAATGGCCAGATAAGTAGTCACATGAGATTCTGGGGGAAGAGCCCTCATCGAGTTAGAAAGCTTCCTAGGTGGCGCCTAACAATTTATCCCGCATTTGTCAAGTGCCGGTGGTACAGCCTTATTTTGACGTGCGGCTGGTAATCAAACCTGTACAACTACACCTCTCCCCTCCACTAAGCTATCAACGGACTCGTATGTTCCTTAGTAGACTAGTTTCAGTGATAACCACATTCAATTTATTTCACAAATGTAGTTAACTGTATTAAAAGAAATAAATAAATGCCGTTTGTTAAAGCTTACGGCAATATGAAATCAAACCGCTGTGCAGTAGTTTTACCTCAACATTTTTAGTACCGACCTGTCATGTAGACTGTTTTAACATTTTCCTTTTTCTATTTTTTGTGCATAGAAATATATAGATTGGAAAACGATTTAGAATCCTATAATTATTTCTAATGCAGAATGTTCTTATTTTAATTTCACTACAAAGTTACAAGAAAGATAGTATACGTTTTGGGAGTTGCTTTCTTTCCGCAATGCAAACTAAATTAATCAGTCATACAGTTTAATAGTGGTTTATACCACAGAATGCCATAGGTTATCAGTGCAAACGTGTTTATTAAGAAAAAAAATCAAGTATATGTGAGAACTCCTGACTCATCTTTTTTGTAATATATGAAATCGTTACAAACAATTATCCAATTCCTAAATATTTGCCAGACGTGGAATGTTAACCTCTAATCTTCCACCAGGATTCGGTATTCTCCAACACCTAATTCACGAAATAAATACACCAAGAAACCGGAAAACTTCCTACGGAATAAATATATCAATTAAAGTATTAGAAAAAAAAAATCAAGCAAGATGTATTTTAGGTCATTGTGGAACGTAGAATCACGGATAAAACTTTAATGAATGGCTTGACACTTTAGGAATTGACACTTGCTTGAAACTGTATTTGACCTCATTTTCCCTCAGCGCAGTAACAATATTAAATAATCCTTCGATATATAGCCGATTTGTACGTTTGTATATCTTGTGTTAGTTTATTTGCATTTGAATGGATTTAACCTAGGCGCGTTTTTGCTTGAACAGTGATTTAGGTAATATAACGGAAGTGAAACTTTTTGCCGCTTAAACGGGTTCTGCTGGTCGAGAGAAGCAAAGATTCGTCATTCGACGTGCAACATTTGCAGTGGAAAATTCTGGGCTTCGAGCTGTCGAACTGGGCCAACGCCCAAACGAGTTCATCAGTGCAAGTGGCTGAAACAACGCACCGGCTTTAAGAGCTGTTTTTTGTGCTAGGTCTCAGCATGGTTTCACGGGGGGTGTATGACAATCAGTTGTGAATACAAGCTGACAGTGTCTTAAGCGAGGCGCGGTAATCGAGCAGCGTGAGAAAGCGTGGTCCAAGTGCAAAACCGTAAATACGCAATTATTAAATATTTATTATCTCCTTTTGAAAGCAGCCAAAATAGCTTGCAGCACATGTGCTATATAATTCAAATATAGCATCAGCTTACGTCCTAAACAAAGTGACGGGCTCGTCTTAAAGCCATTGCTTTGATTAGTGACGTGAAGCTTCACCTGGCCGCGTGTGTATTAGGCTACAACGCGAAGCGTGGCGAATTTTACATTCCGCCTGTAGCCAGAGTTACATAGGTACACAGAAGAGAGACTGCGACTTGCATGCAGTTCAATGCTTACCTATAGAGGACGATTACTTCGGTGTGTTTGTAATATGGC